>VWYH01005197.1:0-107173 GCA_013399365.1 Pampusana beccarii | reverse complement strand
AAAAGAGAGAAAAGAGAGAAAAGAGAGAAAAGAGAGAAAAGAGAGAAGTTGCAAAGCTGTACACATAGGCAGAAATAACTGCATAAATACAGTAAGGGGAACTTCCAGCCAGGTAAGGCCTCAGAGAGAATCCATTGGTAAGAGGGGGTGACACTCTGAACAGGAGTCAGAGTCAAGCTATTGAGCACAAGACAAGCAGGCTGAAACAGAGAAACGGGACTGTGTCCCACATAACACATGGAGTTATCCTTCCACTCGACTGAGCATCAGCAAAGCTTCAGCTGCAGTACTATATCCTTGCCTGGGCGCTGCATTAGAAGAAAAAGATAAGCCAACTGGAGCAAGTCCAGAGAAGAGCCACAGGAAAGAGCAAAACTCAGGAAAACACAAACCATAGAGATACCAACTTAGTTGGGATGGGTTAGCAAAAATGTGGAAAAAATACAGGAGATGGAGTGGGAAGAACGGTGCAAGTGACATAATTTAGTATTTAAGACGCTACTGCAAAGAGGAAAGAATATTTTCTCTGGTAGCCACAGTGGATAGGCCTGATTACACCACAGCAAGAATCAGCTTAGACATTACAAAAAACTTCCTGACAATAAAGAGCAGCACAGGTACACGCTTCACCAGGAGCCTGCGGACTCTCCATCCTGAGCAGCCTTTGAGAGCAGCTACACAAGCTCCCGGTGAGCGCTGCGGGTATCGTTGCTCCTGCCGCTACAGGTCACCTCCAGATCTGTGTTTCTATGCCCTCCCAGAACAAACATAGCAAGCAGTCACTTGTGCTTTTATAAAACTTATTTCCCCCACAACAGGACTGGTAATGACCCATCTATAGGCACTACATTTCAGAAAAAGACAGCCCATGGAAGGGCATAACAGGAATGAGCATGTGGGGAAACAAACAAACAAAAAAAAAGGCTTATCTGTTGAGTTATGTTTTAAATCCAGATAAGATGAAGCAGGTCTGTAAAAATCACTGTTACTTTGCAGGAAAAGACAGTGGGAGAGGTACTATATGTATAAGCAAAATTTTTATTCCTCTTGCATAAGGGATGGCTTAGAAATGATCAGTACTCCATTTTATCAAGTAGCTACTCTAAATCTCACTTCTAACTGAAAGATAAATAAATAAAAGCCAAGTAAAATGACTGCTTGTGTTGAGAATGTCTTTTTTTGCAATTGAGGAATTACATATGGCAAAGTAAATGAATGTGGGGGTGTTTTTATTTTTTTTTCAACTAGCATTTACTATTATTTGCATAGTTTTAGTAAGATTTGCAGCAGGTTGTGGGACACAACAAGATATGACAGTTCCTCTAATTTCTTGTCAAATTCTCTTTCTATTTCCATCCACAACAAAAGACAGATGGGACAAAAGCAATGACAGGTACCCTCCTCGCCACACGAGGAGGGGGAGAAAAACTGCATGCGCAAGCCATCCATTAGTTTAATGCAAAAGAGATTATGGAAGCAGTAGTCACTCAAGAGCAAAGAGATAAGTGATGTTCTTGCCAGCCATTAGGCTAATGGTGAGAGTGAGGGAATGCCTGCATAATTGCCAGAGACACGGCTAAGAGGGACCTCTGGGGATCCAGGCAGCGCACAGGGCACCAGAGAAACTGCTCGGCCCCAGCGCAGTCAGACTGCTGACTTACAAAGTCACATGTGCCATTACAGGCATCAGACCCATCCTTGCAGCCTTTATCTGTTAAACGTCATTCTCTGGTTTGTTCAAGACCCCATGAGTCAAATGTATTTCAAAACCACTGCCTAGGGGAGTAAAGGGTCAAGTGTTAGGTTCCCTACATTCCCTCCCCCTCCTCTGTTCATACACTCTTTCCACGGAGTTTCCCAATTCGAACCTCAGCTGTGAATCGGGAAACAACCCTCACCTGCAGAGGCAGGAGCAGAACCTGGACGTGCTCCCCTCAACGCACAGCTCAGATTTACAAAACCCAGTCACGCCGAGGGAAGAAGCAAGCTCCTTCCTTTTCACGCCTCCAGTAAACCTTGGGCAACGTGAGCCCAAGAGAAACAGCTTTTGCTGCTTTCTCTACACCTGCCATCACACAGAGGTATCCCACCCTTCCGCTGCTCTTCTGGCAACCAGTTAACTACCCTGGCACCTCCCAGGCTCAGTCAGTGCAAAACTGCTTCTGGCCAACATGCTTGAAAAATTAACCCCATCAATTTAAAGCGACACAAACCTGCTGCAATCTTAGTGAACCTACCCACTCCAGGCACACCTTCACAAGAGGTTTGTGTGGCTATTGAACAGTACTCTGCAGCTGACACGACGCACCAGACAGCAACTCCCATGCAGCCAGCGAAGGCCGGGAACGGGATCTCTGACCTGCAGGCAACTCGTGAGTACAAAGTCTGAGCAAGGCCTGAGCAGAGACCCACACATGGCCACATGCCATGACCAGCCCTGATCACAGAATCACAGAATGTCAGGGATTGGAAGGGACCTCAAAAGATCATCCAGTCCAATCCCCCTGCCGGAGCAGGAGCACCCAGATGAGGNGAGAAGAGCCTGGCTCCATCCTCATGACACTCACCCTTTGCATATTTATAAACATTAATGAGGTCACCCCTCAGTCTTCTCCAAACTAAAGAGACCCAGCTCCCTCAGCCTCTCCTCATAAGGGAGATGCTCCACTCCCTTCATCATCTGATCACCAGAACCTGCAAGCCACTTCACAGACTAGATGTGCTCCCTGAAGTACTGAATTTAAAAAGACAACCTTAATCAATCAGGTAATTAAACATCACTCTAAGCCACTCTGAGCATATCTCACAGGCTTAGTACACTGTAGAAGCTCTTACTGACGGGCAGACACTGCTAACAAATCTCTCTCTAATTTGTTGGCTTTTTGGCAGTCCACAACGGGTCACTCAATGAGATTTCATTTTCTTAATTAAATCTTGCCTGAGGTATCATCATAGGGTATTATTTCCCTTTGATTCCTTTATTTAATATTTCAGAGCAGAGACAAGCTCACCCTGCTTTCATGGGTTAGAAAGTCTCTCCCTTGATTAACCCTCAAAGATGAGAGGACTTTTCTTAAGTGAATAACATTCACATTGGTTAAATAAACATTAAAAAGGCCACATAACAAGGCTTAAGAGACTGTAAAGAAAAAAATAAAGCATAGCAAGTTTAAAACAAAAATTATAATGGTTGTTTCTTGCTATCTCAAACTTTACTGAGCAGAGTTTGTTTGCAAAAAGGGGAGAAAGGCCCCCAAATCTAACTGACTTCCAGTGAAGCAACGCTTTTGTGAGTTCAATAAAAACTGATACTTATCCTCATGTACATAGTACCTGCAGTCACAGGGTCAAGAAAAAAAAAATAAATCTCAACTTTCCTTTCCAGAAACAAATCTCCAACCAGCGTGTACTGCAAATCTTCAAATCATGAACCCTGTAAGCACCCTGTTCCCATAAGAGAAACACTCCAAACCAGAAGCCTTGAAAAATCCTACATGAGCAGGGAGTCCAGCTCCTGATTTTTCAGTACTTACAGACAGAAATATTGGCTGGATATGTGATTATCCTTCGTACTTTTGTTCTTAATAGTTATGTGCTGGTGATTATGAGTCAACCATTACTGTTTGTGACACCTTCCACGGAACATAACGAGATGTAACCCCTCTGTTAAAGCAAAACTAAACTCTCCAGGAAGACAGACGTGAACAACGCTAGCAACGTACACTTCAAGAAAACACTAATATGCATTAGCACAGAAATCATGTCCGGTAATTCCAGTCCTCTGTTGCCACACACAATCCTATAGTAGATATAAGGTGATGTTTACGCTATCCAGTTCTAGCTATTTGCTTAAGTTTGCATCGAGGCTCTTTCTCAATAGCACCATTGCCACAGGAAAACCCAAACTACCTTAATATACAGAATGGTTCATCCCAAGCCCATCTCTCTACTACAAAGAGTCTAGTTATTCCACTGACATAAGAGGGCTCAATTCTAGACAGCTAAAGTGAGATATATGTGATAAAACAGGGAGAGAAAGATCCTCAGAACATCCATCGAAAAGGACGGGATCCCTCAATTGCCTCTAACAGGCATAACGATTCCAATAAGCAACACGTACATGAAAATCCCAAGCCAAACACATTGAGGTCTTCTGCACTTTAAAGCAGGGGTGTCACACTCATTTTCACCGGGAGCCACATCAGCCTCACGAATGTAACGAACCAAATGTAATTTTAGGACTGTGTAACTACTCCTACATTTACACAGTCCTGAAATTACATTCAGCCTTTTGAAGGCAATCGTGAGGCTGATATGGCCCCCGGTGAAAATGAGTGTGACACCCCTGCTTTAGAAGATTTAAATATCATATCAACTACTACTAAGGCAAAATCAAAAATATCCAAAACATTAGAAACAATTGTCTCACAAATTGCTAGGATCAGACACAATTTTGTGAAATGAAAGGTATAGCACTGAGCTACAAATCATCCAGTCAGTGTCTGTACACCAAAAACCTAATAACCTTACATAGATGAGATAAATACATAACAGCAGCTCACAGATATTATTGCAATAGCCATTTTGTAGTTGTAAATATTTGGGAAGGATCTGAAGAAATAAAAGTAATAAACAGCTCAGGCAGTCTCTTTACCACTGGCTCAGTGAGTACAGTAGCATGAAGAGAGTTGCCAAACCAATGGCAGAAACAAAGGACTTCAGTCGTGTTAATTATCTCACAAGAGAAGGGACAGAAGCATGAGGACATGTATTTAAGAACAGGCAGTATTCAGCAGATCCAGGATGATAAAAAGATAAATCGTCAAAAAATTGTCTGGGGATTCAAACAAAATGAACAGAGGAGAAAAAAGCCCTCACAGCAAAAATTTAATTTGCAGAAAGCTGATGCGGTCAAGACTACAACAGAAAAGGATAAAAATGACCAAGTAATGGGCAGAGATTTTTGGCGACAGAGGTGAACAGAAAATTACATTCAACAATAACATGAGAACAGAGTTTAATTTGGTCTAATAAAAAAAAAATCAAAGACTAAGTCTATGACCAAAATATAGGTGGCAGGAGGAGAAAAAGGAGAGAAAAGGGTCACATACAAGAAACAGAGCGAGATCCAGATGAAATAGCAGTGAAACAGGACTGCTACAAGAGATGCAGAATTGCACATTAGGGGGCTAGAGTTAGAGGAGAATTACTTTGGGAGTTAACGCAAAAGGAGTATGTGAAAAATAGTAGCGTACAGAACAATGGTAATAAATCAGGAGAGGAAGGGGATGCAGGTACCAAAGATGAAGGTAGGGGAGAAGACTAAGAGAAGATTCAGGAAAGGATAACAGACAACAGAGGGAAGATACAACAGAGGTTCACAGACTTGTGAGAGGAAAGAGAACAGAAAAAAGGGACGCATTAAGAGAAGGCAATAGGAGTCAGGTTCACAACATACTAGAGGTGGTGGTTCTTAATGGAATGGGTAGCTGAGCTGTGAAATTAATTTTCAAATTACAGTAAGAGCGTAGACAGGTTCAAAGGAAAGCAGGAAAGATTTCATGGAGCAAGTCTCTCTTAAAGGGCACTAAATGCACAGAAACACAATCAGTTAAGAAAGTTCCTGAGCAGAAAATGGTTGGAGCGGGGCCAGCGGTGTGCCCAGGTGGCCAAAAATGCCAACAGCATCCTGGCTTCTATCAGGAATATTGTGGCCAGCAGGACTAGAGAAGCAATCGTGCCACTGTTCTCGGCACTGGTGAGACCCCGCCTTGAATACTGTGTTCAGTTTTGGGCCCCTCATCATGAGAAGGACATTGAGGTGNATTGGATATTAGGAAAAAATTCTTCACGGAAAAGGTTGTCAGGCATTGGAACAGGCTGCCCAGGGAAGTGGTGGAGTCACCATCCCTGGAGGTGTTTAAAAGGCGTTTAGACGAGGTTCTTAGGGACGTGGTTTAGTACTAGAGTCAGGTTAGGTTATGGCTGGACTCAACAATCTTGAGGGTCTCTTCCAACTGGAATGATTCTATGATTCTAAAGAAATAATATAAAAACATCATTTTCTCATGGCACACAAAAATCCCTGCCCAAACAACACCTCCATGGCTTTGGTTTCTTGGTAAGTCCAGACCAAAGATTTTTTACCCTCTTCACCAGTGTTCACAGTCCACCCAGATGACTACTGTCACAAACACTTTAAGCCAGCATAACTAAGACTTTCACAAGGAGATACACCTTGCCTTCCTCCCACTCCTTGTTCCCAGCCTTTGCTGAGTCTTTGCTTGCATTGCCATAAGCCTTCACGAAACCCTCATCTGGGTTAAAACCACATGGCAGAAACAACAGGTTCCTTCTAACCTGGGTCATTTCCCTGACGCAGCTCTCCAGGCAGCCACACAAATGCACATCCTGACCCGAGGAAGTGACTAACATGCAGGAAAGAGTGGCTAGAAAAGCAGAAGGATTCACTGGGATTATTTAGCCTGCAGAAGAAAAGCCTCAGAGGGAATCTTATCAATTTGCATAAACAGCTGATAGGATGGAGTGAGGCCCTTCTCAGTGGTCTCAGTGCCAGGGCCAGAGGCAATGGGCACAAGCCAAAAACCAGAAAATTCCCTTTAAGAAAAAACCCTTTTTTTTTTTAAAGAAAAAAAAAAAACAAACCACAAAACTGTGAGGCCTGAAGAATGCAGCTACATAAATAAGTGAATGGCAGATATGACGTGACATTTCTACAAGGGGACTCACATCCCTGCTAGAAGAGCATGTAAGGTCTGAATATTTAGGGTCCGTAAACTAAGCATTCCTGGCAGTGCATAACAAGGATCTCTGAAAGATTCCCATTTTCATCCATGGACAGCAGGACACCTTAAAGGAAAAGGAGAAGAATTTTTCAAAATACAATTGTTTTTTATATATACTTGGCTATCTACACTCAACCTATAAAAACATTTAGCACAGTGATAAAGTTTCTGCTGTTTCTCTTTTCCCTTGTTCATGGGCAGACAAAAAGTTTGACACCTCCGAGTTTTTTCCAGATGACAGAGCACTTCAAGACAAAATACAATTGTTGCTATGTGGACAGCTGGAGCCAGGGAACCAGTGACACAGCAGGGACCTACTCCAGCCCACCAGCCAGC
This sequence comes from Pampusana beccarii, assembly GCA_013399365.1. Taxonomy (NCBI): domain Eukaryota; kingdom Metazoa; phylum Chordata; class Aves; order Columbiformes; family Columbidae; genus Pampusana; species Pampusana beccarii. Next base: position 100,031 of record VWYH01005197.1, on the reverse strand, counting down.
AGAAGGGCTGCAGGGCCAAGGGAAGAGTGAAAGGGATCTGTATAAGCAGGATGCTGGGCAAGTGCTAGCAAACAAGCGTCAAAAAAATCAGGGAACCAAACAGAATGAGAAATAGTCTCAGTATAATAAAAAAATCCATTAACCTTCTCTTTTGTCATCTTACTTAGCAGATGACAAAGCTGCTATGTTATTGCTGCACAGCGTGCTCTGAACAGGGAACCGCTCAGTTGTCAAACAAATGCGTTGTTGAGTGTTCACACCAAGAAAAACGCATTTTCCACATCCATGTCTCAACAGACTAAGCAGCTGAAGGATGGTCTTCAATACACCGGAGCGACCCAAAGGCAAAGGGTAAAAAAAGGTCTTTGCAGGAACAAGACATATCACCACAAAAGTGGAGAAAGAAAAAGCCGTTTAAATGGTAAGACTTTCATTGAATCCATCATTTTTCAGTCCATTGCACCAATACCTGGTTCGACTGGCACAAGAGAAGTGAAGCCAAAACAGGACATTTCCTTCCTTGATGAAGACCACTTTTGAACAGCCTGCTGCAGAGAGTTTGCTTTTGCTGTATCTTAAGGAAGACAGCTCAGCTGTGCCAAAGCACAGGCCTTTTTTGCAACCAAAAATAAGAAGGTCCCAGCACCACTGAAACCAGAAGGGCCTAAACAGTAGCACTATGCCTGGTTTGCACCAGCCTAGGCTGGAAGCCCAAATATTTTACAGGCTTGCTACTGAGAGAACAGACATATTAGCCTCCAATGGCTATAAAAAAGGTGTTTGTGAAGTTGAAGGAAATACAGATAATGAGAGAAAAAAAAATGCTCCCAGCAGTCTCATGGGATAAATAAATAAATAAATAGATAGAAAGATAGATAGATAGATAGATAGATAGATAGATAGATAGATAGATAGATGGGGGGTGGGGATTTTTTTTAAAAAGAACCTTGCGAAAATACTTGCTAAAATAACTTTAGTATCCACACTGGAAAAACTGAATTAAAAAAGGGAGCAGGAATCCCATCCAAGGTGATCTTGTCAAGCCAAAAAGCAAGCGTTTACGGGGAAGGAGGTCCCTTACTGACATGCTATTGTTTTCCAGTATGTGTTACAAAACTGCAAGCCCGTGAACCTTTCCACAGTTATTTTAAGACCTCACAGGCCAAATGCATCCCTAGTGCAAGATCAGTGATTTAATGAACTCGATGTAGCAGTGAGATCAGCCCCAGGCTTCCACGAAGTAAATACAATAGTACAACACTATAATGACGATGTGCACTGGAGACAGGAGATAGTTTTCAAGAAACAACTGTGTGAAGCAGAGTAGGTCAGGTCTCGTTTTCTACGCGGTGGGAAATGGAAGAATTTTGAAGTTTTCCTTAAAGCTGAAGGATAACAACAACAACAACCACCTTGCCACGCCTCCATCTCTGATCTCTCCCAACTGGATCTGATCAGTAAAAAAGGCTGCAGGGCTCCAGGTCCTCTGAACAGCTGCCAGCTGCAGTACAAACACATTCTCACGAGGAACATTTTGATTCTGTTTAAAGCAGGTTTATCTTTTTGATAGAAAACTGTTCCACTGGCAAATCTTCATGCAGCTCCACTATTTAATATGCCTCGCCTCCTCCCACACTTCCATGCACCAGAGCTACTTCAAGAATATAATTACGCTGGATGTTTGCAGTGCACTGGATTGCTCCTGCCAGGTCACCTGTCTTCGCTGGGAGTGAGAGACTCCAAGAAAAGGAGTCATCAATGTGAGAGTGATTAAATGTCGGCACGTAAATGGCACAGGTATTCTCAAAATAACACATGCAAGGAAAAAATATACAGATTTTTTTTTTAAAGAGAGGCTTGGTAGCCTCAGGGTGGCTCACAAGGCGACAAATTCAGCTCTTTACTCAAGCAGCCAGCAACTTGAAAATGAACGTCGTAATTGCACCACCAAACAATCTCCAGCAACAACTGAAGAAGTGCGGGTGATTTGCGGTGGGCCTCTGATTTTCAGCAAATAATCCGGCGGTTCTGCGCAGATCCAAGTAATGCTTGTGTCTCGGGCTCTTCTCTGCGACTCAGCAGGGCCGCTAAGGGCTGGTCCCAGCTTCTGAACCACACCTGAAGCTGGACTGGGAAGACAAGCCCAGCAGGACAGGACAGCACTGCAGGAACCCAAAGTGCACACAGCAAGGGGAGGAACACTGCGTGTGGTTAGCGGGGTTTCTAGGAAACTCTGCTCAACAGCAAGCCTCTCTGGCCTAAAATGGGATTTTCCTCCAAAGCAATTACATAAAAAATTGTTCTTTATTAGGCAGAAGCCTGGCTGCCTCCAGCAGATCCAGAATTTGCTTGCTGACTGAAGCACAAAAAAAGTCTGTTACACCCTGTCTCCCTTTAAAACAAACAAACAAACAAACAAACAAACAAACAAACCAACCAACCCCACCAAAACTCAAACCCCTAAAAGGTCTAGGAGGGAGCTAACTTTTTTATATTTATTTATTTTTATTTATCATGAACTTCCATGTTAACTCTGTTCCTGTGATGAAAATCCTCGATTTACAAGAAGTCCAGCTGAGACCTCTTTGGCTGCAAAGTCTCCCTCCTGCCCTAGCACCTATCAGAGACCATGAACATGGGATCAAGGGAAGGGATTATGGAAAGACAGAGGTTTGGCTCAGCAGTGCAGCTGTAAAGCATTTTTCAGTAATCTTTCACCTACATCTTCTCACTCTTAAACTTACAGAGGTGAGCCCAACAGCCATCTTAGCTCATATCCTAAGTCTTCTGAGACTTGAAGACCTGGTTACCTCATATCTGTTAGTTATCAAAGCCCTAACTGAATTCCATTGGTTATCCTATTACATGGGAATTTGTACCTGAATGCTTTCCTATTCACCATTAGCTACCAGGATTCAACTCAGAAAACTACTGCATGAAACAAGCCAAACAAACATGCAGATCCTCATTGGACACATCACTGAGGCGTGGATAAAAACCATTCAGAAAATTAAGACCAAACGTAGACATTTTAGGCCATATCAAAAGAATGGGACATCAACAGTATTGACGGACTTCGTGTTCTGTTCCTTTGCATCCCAGAAACATGAGTCTTCACATCCCACTTGCATATAAAATACATGAACCAGCCCCTGGCAAAAGAATCCAGGAGCTCCCCCCTGTACCCATTAAATCAGACTTATCCTCCCTCTGGCTCTTTGGCTCAATGATTCTTCAAATCTTCTATGCAGAACACAATTACTTTGGCCAGATGGATGTAAATCATGTCCCATACTCACATGGACTCAGAGCAGCTCCCTGCCTGTTAGGGCACATTCCCGGAAAGTCACAGATCTAGGTTTGACCTAAATCAGGTGCAAGAGAAATAACAACACCCCTTCCTGGAGAGGGCAGCTCCTCCAACAGGCCCTACCCAATACACCAGCTTGGGGTATCTGGTTCTGAGGACCTGCCTCCCTTCAGGCTCATAAGCCAGTTCCAGGCAGCCAACTCCAGGTAATCTGTTACGACTCTTTTTGGTGCAGTGCTGCACAAAACACAGTTATAACGTCCTGGATATAGGCTAGTAAGCTCCCATTATGCCATGTAGACTTAGCAGCTTGGATTTTCATTTGCTTAAGGCCCTCTTACCACTTTTTATTTCAGCATGTGGGTGTCCCCTCTCACGGTCCCACAGGGATTATTTGGATTAGCAATACTGCATGTATAACCCTTTTGGTCCAGGTAACGAAAGGAGATGAAATGGGTTTTCCAGTGAGTCATTAGAAGGCTATCAAGTAAATTATCTCCTGTCCATCTCTCAGAGCTGTTATGAGGAGGTCACAAGTCAACCAAATACATTTATTCACAGTGACCCTTCCTGAGATACTAGATGATACAGTTTTAAATCAGTGGATGACTCCTCAAACATCCTATCCCACGCCTTCCCCTTGCTGAGCTAGCCTGACAGCCCATCTAATGCAAACACTGAGCCTGCTACCACCACTTACGTACCAGCTTTCCTAAGGTGTGTTGTGTTTCTGAAGTCAGTGGGACTCCCCAAGCAAGTAACATCATGTATGCACACAGAGAGCTGGCAGAATTAGGTTGGGAAAAATAGGTCAAAACAGGCATATATTTAACTTGGAGTCCAAACCTCAGAATAATGTTTTATAAACAAATAATTTATACGCATATGCACAAAATCCACATTTGATAACCATTAGAAAGTCATTCTAATATGAACTAGGCAATCAAGATATTTTACGGAGGCAGAGGCTCTGCCAGAAACATTTCTATTCCCACTCTTCCAATAGAGATTTAAACATAGAACCTCTGCCTTGCAACCCTATATCCATCGTTTTTTCTGTAATTAAGCAACTTCTTCATGTACAATTCTTTGGGAAATTGTTTCTTACTCATTTCCTACTAGAGCCTTAGACATTTTTGGTTTGCTTTGCTTTTAAGATGGTGAGGGTGGAGGGCTGAGACCCCTGCAGGAAGCCTGGCCTGGGTCACTACCCCAAGCTTCAAAAAACCACCTTCGCAGGCAGGTCCAGGCAGACATACAAAGAAAGGAGAGAGGGCACAAGGGCAGTCTGCCCCTTTCTAGAAGTTCTGCAGCAGCTTCCCTGGGCTTGTTACGATCTTCCAAGGTGGACAAGACAATACGGCTGACACCCAGAAGTCAGCATGTGGCTCCAACAAGCAAATCAAGCAGCTGATCCTAAGATCAGGTTTCTAGAAGGTGCTGTCTGCTTCCACCCTCCTCTACCTGTATCCAAGCCTCAGCTGCACAGCTGGCAAGTTCAACACATAGAAGCACACAGAACATTTCACCACACCTTTGCTACAATTTTGCTGAATTTCCTGCAGCCACATTACGTGTTATTTTGCTCCTATGTCTCAAACTTTTTCATTCCCTCCCCAGCAACTCTAAAATCTTTCTAACACCAGGTTTGTAAACTGCTTTAAGCACTTTAGGATAAGCAAGTACTCTGCACCTGCTCCTGGCTTTATACACAGCTGAGCGCAAAAGACAGATATTTAAGAATTCAGACGCTTACAATTAGGTGATATAAGTTTTTAATTAGAAATGTCTTAATATATTTGCCCAAATACAGACACTAAGGTTTTAGGCTACATTAGTCAGAGTTATTAACCCACATTTTATTTGTCTGAGACGTAAGATTGCATGGCCTTGGGACAGCTATCTGTGTAGCAAAGTACATTGGAAAGAACAGTACTTTGCAATCACCCAGTTCTTGGGGAGTGGGGATGCTAAAAGTGGGAGAGGAGACTATCAAAACAAATGCAAACTCATGTGCAGAGAGAGAGCCTTTGAAATTCTGCGAAGAGGATGCTCTGAGATCAACAGTTCTGAGGAGCGTGAAGGAGTAACACAAAGCCAAATTTCAAGAGCCGGTAATGGTTTTACACCAGCATACAGTTTCTTGACCAACATATGCAATTCCACCTTTAGTCAGGTGGATTTCTTTAATGAGAGCTTTGCTCATATTAAAAAAAAAAAAAAAAAAAGAAGGGTAACTTCCTTTCACACAGAAGCCAAAATCCTTAAGGAATGTTAAGTGGAAACCAAAAAGAAGGTAAATCAGGGAACCTAACTCTTATAAGCCACCATAGTGATGGGTCTTGGAAAGGAGTTCTACCACAGGACCAGGTTAGAGTCCTTTTCTAGCCTAAGAAGAAGAGGAAGAGAATATACAGTTCAAGTCATTCGCCCTTAATACTTGGCCTGGGTAGTAACTCCTATGGTTGTTTTTGGCTTCAGTCTGCTGCTAGAGCAACAAGAAAGAAATGTGCATCACACTGGCACAGCAAAAAGCCAGCTTGCCTATGATACCCAGCTCTGTAAAAAAAGAAGAAAAATCACAAAAGGGCAGACAGCACTGCCCTTCATCAAGCAGAGTTCCCAATAACTTTAGGAGGAACATTGCTCATTTTTAGACCAAAGGGGTTGATTCAATAATACTTCATCTCAGCATCAAGTTTCTACTATGACTCAGGGTATGTATGTAGTATTTCTGAACCATGGTATCGACCTCACATTGACTACCGTTTGAGAACACGTTGTAGTCAAATTAAGCAACTTAAAAGTTCATGAAGAGATCTCACTCCTAATCTCTACGCAGCTTCCACAGGCCTGTAACCAAGGCAGCAGACAACTTAATGTCTAATGGGCCTTTCATGAAATTTTGAATGGCATCATCTTGGAAACATGTGTTCTGGTTCCAAGATTAAACATTTCATCCACTTTTCCCCTCTTTTCATGTTAAGCATGTAGCAACTAAACCTTGCTATTTAAATCAACATGCTACTTCAGAGGGTAAATCTGTTGTCATCTTTGTTTTCAGGCATCACACAGTCAGACACAAAAAGTGTATAATTTTTATATTAAAAATGTTAAGGCCTCTCTAATAGCTTTTTAAAAATTATTTTTAACATGGCATTAAGGACACTTGACAAATAACCCAATACTTGAAGGATGTTCTGCATTAGAATGTGAATTCTAAGTTTAAATTTTCCTGAGGCTACATTAAGATGTAGGCACAAGACCGTATCTCCTACGTTAACACTACCATAACTCTTGACAGGGCCCAGATTTCAAAGGAAAGCACCTAGCTGCCCAAGGACCAGTTTGGGACACTAGATGGCCCCATCCATCCCACTAGTTTGTCAAGCACGTGTAAGCATACCCACAGACGCCCAGGCAGGTACCCCCACACATCCATTGTGTCCAGCTGGAAGGAGGACTGAAGATCAGGTGGTTCAGGAACAGGCAACAACAGCAACCTTACAACAACAACCTTACAACAGGCATCCAGCTCAAGCAAAGCTGGATGATCCCCAGTCTCATTGTTTCTTACCTAGCTTAGCAAGGTCTGTACAAAATACAAGGTACGTTCTGCCAAGGAGACAGAGTTTGGCAGGACAATGTGTTTCAGGGAGGAAGAGAAGTCACAGCAACACTTAAGATCCAGAGAAGAGCTCCTTGACCCATCTGCTCCACACAACCAGCACTCAGGCGTTTCATCAGTACACAGTAAAGAACAACTTGTTTGACCATCTTGTCAAGCATCCCCCCTCTCTCTCCTTTCCCTCTTGGGAAAAGCAGACAATTTCCGACTCCACCTCTTCTGCTTACATGTTTGGGAGGGGTATCCATCGGTTTTCCCCTCTGCAAAAAGTATACAGCAGCTAGCACAACATCAGATCTTCCCAAACTTGCAGGATGCCACCCTAAATTTTACACAGACGTGTGAAAGCACTTTGTTGGCACCAGAACGGCATACTCCTCCTTTCTCTAAAACAATAGGCCTCCTGACCCACGCATTTCAGGACCTGAGAAACCTGATTTGGTAATTGAAGGTGCACATGGAACACATTTTCCATTGGTATGGAAAAATTAATTATACCACATGACATTTTCATCCTGGTGTTCAAGAGCTCATTAACAAAACTACTTTAAAAGGTGCTAATAGAAACAAATGCCTTTAACATCACAGACTTCCCAGATGACTCCTGCTATAGAGATAGATGACAAATCACTCTGTCAGTCATCTTTAAATTCCATATTGACTACATTGAAGCAATTACCCATTTATTTTTAGAGCATGTTCCATTTTAAACACAAGTGATTCAGTCCAAGAGACATTCTATACTGCATCACTATTTCATGGGTTAACAATTTTCAGATTTAAATGGATTTTAATTCTGGGACAAACACTTGCTTTTTTCTTTTTTCATCTGCCTCTAGACATTGCTTGGGAATTTCAATTCAAGCTTCAAACCAAACAAATGTTGGTGTTCCACAAGCATCTGTAGAGAAATATAAAAATATCTGGAAGGTGTGAAAGAGCAAGCCTGTTTTGCTAAATGCATAAAATGAAACCTCAGCCAGGGTCTCAATAATAGCCTTCCTAACTGCTGCACACACGATCTCTCCCACAGACCTTCTGCTCTGCAGCACGGGAACGCTGCCGGCGCTGCTGCGTCCTCAGAGAACTTTGCAATACAATGGAGTGCAGCGATTCCCCAGGGAGCACGACACTGATCACTTATTTCCATGTTTCAAGCAAGAGCACCAGGGTTTCCCCCTTTTTTTAAGGTCTAGAAGGAGCAGCTTGCTGTATTGCTCCCCGCCTCCCCAGCCTCCAAGCCATCTCAGGTTTCATCTGCATTGTAGGCGATGTTCTGGACAAAAGGATACGGGGCTGGGATCGAGGTTAGGCAGCTCCTAGCTCGTGGAAAAGGAGGAGGAGATGATAAAGGGGAGAGGTTAAGGAAGGAGAATCTTGAGGATGTGAGGTTTCTGTTGCCGCTGCCACCACAGGAAGAGGACAAACAGGAGCTGCAACAGGTACTGCAGCAGGGGAGCCCCGCTTCAGGCTCAGCTCCTGCCCTGCTCAACCCAACTCCTCCCTCTTTCCCAAGCAAAAACAGGCTGTGGGCTCAGCCAGCCTCTTGCCCCCAGCAGTCTGCTGCCCATGACAACAGCCCATTTCGCCTGTACCGTGGACCAGTCTTACCAGTCCATGTTCTGGTGAACCCACAAACAAACATCTGAGATGAGGACATCATCATCTTGCCAAGGGGCAGTCCCAGCACCTCCTGAGAAGCCCTGTCTGAAGAACCTAAACCTCCTACTTCAGAACTGATGATGGGATACCCTGGCCATGGCATAGCTGATCAAAAATTCCACGACTGACTCATAGGTACCCAGCCACCATTCATTAACTCTAAAGAAAATGACCCTGGGCTCCCTACATCAAAGAACCTTGCCATTTCTTCTTAATTAATTCTAAGTACCTTGCTGGCCTCAAATCTCAGCTGAAAAACATCAGCTGGAGTAGGTGGCATCTCAGCCTGCCCTTTGCTGCTTGATGTACTTTCATTTTTCCCATGTCACATGCCTCCTACCCTCCTGAGATTACCAGTATAAACCAAAATATTGCTGTGTTTTAGGACAAATGCATAAGTATTTAAGTTCTAGCCTGTTCTAGACTTTATTCAAATTAATGTTCATGATATCTAAGGCAAATAGAAATGTATTTCTAAGGAATTAAACCAAACCCCTGCAGTATTTGCCACTCAGCCACTGCAGAATCACAACAGCACATGAAATGTTACAAGAGAAATGGGTAAAAAAAGCCTTAAACAGAAGCAAAACTGACTCATCTCCTTATTGCCAAAACTGAGAAAGCCACCGAGCGTAAATAAACAGCAGACATCCTGAAGAAAAGGGGACATCACAATTCCTTTTCATGCTAATAGGCAGATACACAGACTGGTACGAGCAAGACCATCCTCCAGCTACTCCCGCAAGCTGATTCAAGGGAAAGAGCTGATGCCACAGTGACATTCCCAGCGGCGCAGGTGCTGCTGGAGGCTGGGGAGCACCTCGGGTGCCAGTGACTCCCAATCCACTGACAGTTCCTAGCCATATATGCTGGAAAGCTGTGACAGCTGCAGGTATAATCCACTCACAGAAGCTACACGTATATTTGGATACCAAATGAAACTGGTTTGAGTGGTGTTCATAAAGGCACGCTGGCTCTAGGCTGGAAAGCATCCCCTCTACAGAACAGGAGGGAGAACGAGCCAGAGCTCTTGTATAAGGCTCCAGCTCTCCTCCCTTGTCTCCAGAAGCCCACAGAGACTACAACCTATGCATGCTGAAGGCAGACCTTGCAGGTACGCCTAAGTTTGGAAGAAACTCAGTAGGTGAGGCCTAGGACCACAGAGACACTTAGGGAGAACGAAAGTCATTGTGAAGACAAGTTGCGTTGCCTGGCAAAATCCATCATCACAAACTAAGATACCTTGGAGTAATTGGTTTTCTAACATTACTAAAAGCCCTTCTGTTTAAAATTTGCAACGTCTAAGTGGTGGGGAAATGAGGAGGTTGCCTCACAGGATACTTTTTAAAAGTAGCTTTCAGAGTTTAAACTACAAGGGGCAATCTTAATGCCTGCATCCACAAGACGGATTTCCAACAACTTCAAAAAACAAGTAACCCAACCTCTTTGTTAGAAGAGCTCTTGGCCCAACACCAGCAATTCAACACTGTCACTCTCCTCGCTTGACTCTTCCCCCACTATGCCACAACCACATCTTTTGCAGTATTTGAAAAAGCAGCTAATAACCTAAATTCCACTCGTGCGATTTATTCAAATAATTGCATTGCTTGTAAGAATACTATTCAAAAGGAGACAAGTAGAAGGATTTCATAGAATCATAGAATGTCCTGAGTTGGGAGGGACCCACAAGGATCATTGAGTCCAACTCCTGTNCCTCCTCCTCCCCTTGTGAGGAAGCTGTAGCTGCCATGAGGTCTCCCCTCAGTCTCCTCTTCTCCAGGCTGAACAAACCAAGTGACTTTAGCTGCTCCTCACACGGCTTCCCCTCTAAACCCTTCACCAGCTTCATGGCCATCCTCTGCACCCTCTGCAGTAGCTTTATATCCTTTTTAAACAGTGGCACCCAAAACTGCACACAGTACCCAAGGTGATGCTGCACGAGTGCAGAGCAGAGCGGATTTAGCACTGCCTTGAATGAACGCTACTTAGCATCAGACGTAGCACGTGCAAAACTCCACAAAGCTTCACAGGGATTATCTCACAATCGCAAAAAATGCTAGATTGTGTGCCACTGAAAAATGCACTTAAGTAACCAGTCTTAGCCAGTTATTTATTGGAATACAATAAATACCATGTTGTTTATTAGAATGCATTTAAAATACTGAGCGTATGGATTTTTAATCAGTTCTTTGGGATGTTCTGAGTGAGGTCCACAGTTTGTTTTCAAATAAATCACTGCCACATTCAGATATTGATAGTTCCTGATAGAGTCACTGAGTGCATCAGTTCATGCTCTGGCCTGCTCTGGTTTCAAGCGAGTAAGCTTACGAGAAAGAGCTGACTGATGCCAAAAAGGTTAGGAGTCCAAAGCTCAGGTCACATTAAGTCAGCAACACATTAGCGTATGTATCACACCAGCGATAGGACATGCCATACACAACCGACTCGCACGCCACTCGCTCCTCACAAACACATCTAACCAACCTCTCTTTGTTCTGAGCTAACTGCCCGCTCACCCTCCTGAAACAAAAAGTAAATAGTCCCAGTGTTTCCTGCATAAGGATGGATGCTCTTTCCCCCGCTTCCCAGACTGAGACTGGATGCGTGGTGTTTGTTGACTAAGTGCACGCTGCTTTTTATATCTACTTCTGGTTCCAGCATGAAAATCAACATTGCACCTCTGCTGTCCAAATGAGTGTGCGTCTCAGAGACAGACAGAAGTAGAGAGAGCGGCCAGGACACATACCATACTGCACTTCTTCATAAAACACACGTACTACATGGAGAAATGATAATCCCTTCTTAGTGGAAAATCCAAATTTTCAAAATGAATCCCCAGGCTAAAATGAATTACTGTAATAACTGCAATCCTCGCATGAGCACTAATCGGAAAGGCGCAGCTGACCACCTGCTATGTAGCACTGCTGGCGCAGCAAGCACCCTGTCCCTAATTGCTGCCACCATCGGACAGGGCTAGCTGCCCCACAAAATGAGACAGTAGTGCTAGGAAATATGTGGACAGGAGCACAGCCTGACTGGCTGTTGTACAGTCTTACTACGCACTTCTGCTGAGTGCAGCATTTAAAAAAAAAAAAAAAAGCAGCAGGCACTACTGCAGCTCCAAACAGCAGGATGCAAAAAATCTAAACCCAGGCCAAGTAATTTCTTCTGCAACTATAGAGAAACACACAGGAAACGACGCAAGAGACAACAAAATGAATTGTATGTGCCTGTGTCAGTACAAATCCATTATCTATGCAGGCTGCAAAATAAGAAAAGCAGTATTTGACAATGCTACAGGCTGGGGCAATGTTCTTAACATACTTATAAGTTATTCTGTTTAATTGCCAAGGAAAAAATGCAGTTACATAATAACACAAGGTAATAACCAAAATATGAAATCACAAGATTGGCTTACAGCAGAGCGGGGAGAAAAAAAGGCAGTTTGAGCTTTAAATTTTGCTGCATTGTCAAGGAGCCAAGAACCAAATCTGGGGGCTTCTTCTTTCACAGGGAAGGGATGTAACGACCGAAAATTCAGCACGGGACTCTTCATCACCGCCTACGCGCATCCACATCCCCAAATGATGTCAATCCTTGCCGGCACATCCCTCATCATCGTTCTACACTATTTGTTCGCTAGTGAAATTCGGCTGCCAGGCCGACAGCTAAGCCCGGAACCCACCAGCGCCCATATGCTCCGCGGAGAGCAACACCCCCCGGCCACCCCCCACCCGCACAAGTGCCCACGGACGCGGGGGGTCCCGCTGCCGCACAGCCCGGCCGGCCCCGAAGCACAAAGGCGGGCAGCGCGCAGCCGGGCGCGGATGACAGCGCACACCCCCACGACCCGCCACCGCATCTCGCCGGCCGGGCGGGGGCTGCCGGCCCCGGGAAGGGCCTTTCCCGGCGGCGAGGCCGCCGACAGCCCCATCCCGCCTCGCACTTCTCCGCCGGGAGGTAACACCGGCCCCCTCCCTCCCTCCCTCTCTCTCTCTCCCCCCACCGGTCTCCCCCCCTCCCTCAACCCGGGGCCGGGCGGCACCAGCCCCTCGTACCTGGACAATGCCGGCCTGGGCACAGCTCATGCTCCCCCGGCGAGGGCAGGTCTCACATCCCACACGTGCGGCTCAGGGCTCGCCGCCTGTCAGCGGGCAGGGAGGGAGGCGGGCAGGGGAGGACGGGGTGCCGGCGCGTCAGCCCCCGCAGAGCCTCACCATAGTCCAGCACCGGCTGATACGCCCGCAACGCCGCCGCGCTCCCGCCTCCTCCGCCCCGCCAGCCTCCTCCCACCCGGCCGCCTGTCGCTGGGTACCGGCCGCCTGGAGCCACNCCCGGAGCAGGCCGTGCCCCCGCCGGCTGCTCCGGCTGCTCGGCAGCCGCGACCGCGCTCCTGCCAGGCGGGCGCGGACCGGGGCGGGACGCTGCCGCTCCCTCCTTCCCCTCAATGCATCCCCAGCACCCCGGGCTCTCCCTGAGCCGATCTGGCAGGGCCGCCGCTGCACACACAGCCGCTCCCCGCAGGTGCCCAAGTCTCCCCGCCCAGGGGGATCTACCCCGCTGCACATGGGCACGGAGGCAGAAAAATTAACGCATTTTCCTTTTTGCCTTCAGGCCTGCAGCCCTCCCACCGACTCTCCATCAGTGCCCTGGTCTCTGGCGCGATCCTTAATTCCTTTCCCCTTGCACGCACAGAAACAAAAGCTCGGGCAAGCGCTGCTGCCCTGGGAGCTGTACCTCCTCCCCTGGGAGCTGTACCTCCTGCCCTGGGGGCCACGCACCCTTACACACCCTGATCTCCAGCCTCTCCTCCTGGACAGTGCTTTATGAACTGCGCCCCTGGACAAAGACAGCTGCAGGACCACAGCTGGGAAGAGGACAAGTTTCAAAGGGCAGTCCAGGATCTAGGCAGAGGTGCTAAACACTGCTTTCTCCCACAGGACTTGCATTGGTCCTGTCCCTGGGCAAATCTGCTCACCCTATCTCCACTGAAGCTAATTTTGTCCCTAAAACCATGTTTGCATCCTCCAGCTTATTTGGAACTAAAGATTACTGTGCTTGCTATGAGTGCAAGAGATATTTTTTCTTCTAATTTTCTAATCAACACACTCCGAAATATTTTCTGAGACATTGTGGCCTATAATTTCTATTTGATCCTCTCATTTCCCTTCTTAAAGAGGTGAAACAGGAGAAATTAGAACTCCGTATCAGCAGAAACCTCGGAAGAAAAATCTAATTGAGTTTGGCAAGGAGAATGGCCTGGTATTTTATTAAATTAGTGAAAGAAGAAATACATCTACAACCAGAATTACCGGCACGCAAGACCAGGGAGTGGGCTAGTTCCCTGTGCAGTCAGAATGGGAAGAGAGGAGTGCCCATCACACAGCCACACCAGCTCTTCCCGAGGAGCGGGGCAGACCAGGCCATGAAGGTCACACAAGCATATTTATGTACATCTCAGGTCTGTGTGCAAACACACTCTTCTGCGGGTGTTTGAGAAATTCAGGTGAAGTTTGGGTAAGCACATTGTCTCTCCCTGGCCGGTGGAGCCATCCACCGATCATAGATTGCAGGAAATCATGCTAACAAATACCTACAACAGGCCTCCAGCCAGGTATTTGCCTCCTTGTTTTAAAGCTGTATATCAATGCTTGCACTGAAACTGCTCATGGTAGACATGTGCTTTTGCTCTCACACTTTGAGAGCCTAAATAAGGAGGAATAAAATAAAGATGAGGGATGGAGTCGGAGGCATGGAAAAGTGAAGTAGTTTGCCCAAAGGTCACACAGCAAGTTGCTGGAAGAGAGCAAAGAATTGACCCAAACCTCCTCACTCTTAATTCATTGTGTTTCCCCAACTCAAGTGGGTTACTACATCATGTATTGATCTCAGACGTGCATCTCATCCTCAAAGGTGGACGCATACATTCGTTCTAGCAAAGACACTAAGTTAGCTAAAACAGGAAAAATTGGTAGATGCACATGCTCTTAAAAAACAGTCTGAATTCAGCAACTCAAACTCCAATCCTGATTCTGAGTTGCAGAGGCAGCTTAACATTGTGGGTGTGCAAGGAGGCACCAAAACCCTCATCAGCATATTTCAGGACCATGAGACTTCAAGCACAAGACCTTGCCATGTTCTGTGGAGCTGGGGAGAAGAACCCCTTTAAGGAGGACTGAGCATGTGCCTTCCTCTTTACTACCTAGCAGCGCCACTTTCGTTTCAGACTGAAAAAAACATCCTAAATCTCCTACAGGAGGAGGAAGTTGAAAATTGTCCTCCGTTGGAATTAAACTAAAACCAGGGAGATAAAAATTAAGATCAGGAGGCAAAAATGCATACATACCTCCAGAAGATGTACATTCAAATATTGACCAGAAGAAAAATGTGACAACTGACTCAGAAAATGAACCAGGCTTTGAAAAGGATATTTTGCCTTCCTGTTCCTCAAAAGAAGAAAATTATACATATAGGAAATAAGTGGTTTCCATTGTAACTTTGCATTTTACTGAAGAGAGTTGCATAATGCATGAGGAGCTTTAAAATTAGACTAAAGTTTGGCAGTTGAGATGCCAATCTATATTATAAACAAACTTCTGAATTTTATACGCCTACCTGTTGTAAACTCCCCAACCTCCCACAGCCTAAGAAAACCAGCAAATTTTGCTGTCCCGCAGGCATGTCAACAACTTCTGGTATCTCTTCAGCTAGAAGTTAAGGCATACTCATGCCTCAGGACAGGTCTACAGACAGCATAAGGCAAAGATGATTTGGGCAGCTGGTGACCAAGATGCATGCCTGTTTCACAGGGAATTTTGCAGAGTATTTTGCAGAAGTTTGGCAGCCAGAGAGTAGTCCTGTGAAAGTGGGAAATGGGAGAAAAAAAAATTGGCTCGAGGAGGGTGGAAGAAGATGAAGCAATAGTATTTTTCCTTACCAAATATTTCAGGGGGACATAGACCAACGTTCTTGAGTTGGTGTAGGATTGATTCCATTGCATATCCAAAATCTGTCATCCTCTTGGCTCACTCATGAGGAACTTCTACTTAGTATAGCATAGTATTTTGAACAGTTTATAGTTATTTTAAAATGCTTTGACCAAATAAGTGAAAAACTGGGAAATTTTAGTTATTCTTAACAAACGCTAGGTACATTTTCATCTGGAAAAACAGACAAATATGGTGAGGTTGTCATGTTACAGCCAATAAAAAAAAAAAAAAAGCCACATCGATGTCCTCCTCTGCAAGACTCTTGACTTGACCCGACCTGGGTGATGACAGAAGGACTGAGTAAGGCTCTCACAGGGTTTACTCATATCTTGCATTTGTAGATGGCAAGGTACAAACAGAACAACTTCCCCCAAAAGCGCTTTTCTGAAAGAAGAAATAGTCAGCCTCTAAATCCTTTACTAGGCATGCTCCTGCCTTAAAGCTGTATAAAACCTGTGAGCAACTTCAAGCTGCCTAGGCTTTATATTGCCCTTTTAATCTGTCAAACAGAGGAGTTCAGCCATTATCCTACCACTGGTCCTGTGTGGCCATTCTATGAGTGAAGACCAGATGACTGATAAGTAGAAATCCACCACCTTGGTAGAAGTGGCAAAAAACACTGCACTGTGAGGGTTGTTTAACAGTTCAGATGTACATTTGGGCATATCCTAACTTTTATGCTGGATTCATCTCCAGTTGAGCTAGATCACAGAATCACAGAATGTCAGGGACTGGAAGGGACCTCGAAAGATCATCCAGTCCAATCCCCCTGCCGGAGCAGGAACACCCAGATGAGGTTACACAGGAAGGTGTCCAGGTGGGTTTTGAATGTCTGCAGAGAAGGAGACTCCACAACCTCCCTGGGCAGCCTGTTCCAGTGCTCNTCAGTCTCCTCCAAGCTAAAGAGACCCAGCTCCCTCAGCCTTTCCTCATTAGGGAGATGCTGCGCTCCCTTAATCATCTTTGTTGCCCTGTGCTGGACTCTCTCCAGCAGTTCCCTGTATGCAAGTACTTCTCTTTCTTGCAACATAGTATTCATTAAATTTTACAAATAAACATGATTTTTGCAGATAAAGAGACTGCCACTCAAGTGATACACCACATCATTTCTGGATACTAGAATCCTGTATGTCCAACTCATATTCTCACACCTGGCTCATGTGGTTTCTCATTTTGGATTATTCACTCTGTTGGGACTCAGAACTCCGTTACGGACTTTGATACACACAGGCTGTCTTTAAAAAGGCACTTGGCTGACGGTGTCTAATGTCTTTTACTATATTTTGTCTTACACAGATGGGATTGCTCATATATCGGCTGAATGCTGTGCTTATGCAAAGCAGCAGATCCTGGTCTAATGTAGGTGCTAGGACTTCAGTCTCTGTTGGAGTGCTTTCTTTAAGCAGCTCTTGGGCACAAACTGCCTTTTTCTTGGACACTATGTCCTTCCTTCCTGGCAGCCCAGATCTGAATGTGTAGCGAGGCCACAACAGACTCTCTCCTAAAAAGAGATGACCAAGGATTGTAATTGCTGGGTAATGACATGGGACAGGGCAAGAGTGATTTCTACCCCAGCAGGACTGCAACCCTGATAGCCACCAACCCTCTTCCTTGCAGGAGCGAGCAGCATATTATGCAATAGGCTGAACTTCATCCCTGTTTCATCCTGGGTATACAGAGGAGTTTCTTTACGCAGGTACTGAATTATTGGAGCATTTACCCAACTTGATCAGAAGAATTCCAGCCCTTCAGCTGCAATCATTTGCATGGCCTAATTTTTGCTGTTTCACCTAATTGTTTTACATGTAGATATACACTGGCTTGACATTTCTCCCTGCTAAGTTAATTTCCTTCTACTTTGATTCTCTTTCTGGAGCAAATGCTACCCAACTTCAGAATAGAAGGAGGTTAAATATTAGCATCCCTGGCAGAAGAGATACACAGTGATTATGCAACATTATTCTACATGGGCTAACATACTGCATATTTTTTCCTGCATATCCTGTGATAATCCTACTAAGAGGACAACTATTTTTACAACTAAGGCTGCACTTAAAAAAAAATATAAAGCATGTTCAATGATGCAAAGATTGAGCCCATATCCCAACAAGTTGTTCAGTCAGCAATGAAATTATTTAGATGAGTGTCCCTATAGCTCATTTGATATGTCCTGTGAATGGTGAGTTCACATCGCAGCTTTTTCTCCCACACCAGGAAAGTCAGGGTGGGAAGACACATTATAAGGGTCTCTTCTCTACCTGTCTGGCACAAAACTTAAAAGAACTTGATTTGAGACTTCCCTATCTAATGTGCATGAGAGGTCTAAGCCAGTTTAAAGATTACATGGATTGCACGTAGTCAGACACTCAAAGTAATTATGTAAGTCTTATTTTCTTAGGAATCCACACTAAAAGAGGGGGAATAATTAACTCATTGTCTATGAAAAAAGTCAGGGGTCTACAATGTGACAACAACAATGAAATCAGGAGAGAACAATACACCCCTGGAGAGTCACAGCACCAGACTGATTTGGCTTTATTAACATATATTTAATTTTAATCTCAACTGGAGTGAATGTGAAAAAATATCTAGTTGTAGGAATGGGTTTTGAAGGTACTCCCTCAACTGGAATAATTCTGATAAAGACTGACCAAGTTCACCTTTCACACAGGCAGCGCTGTGACATTACTGAGGAGACAACTATTCATGTGCTTAGACACATGTTTTGACATTGTGTTAGAACAAAGCCAGAGAGAGGCTTTTCTTCTCTTGATGAAGGTGGGTATTCAAAAGGGATGAATGAATCCCTACTGAAAGGGGATGTATCTGGTTTTGCTGTGCACGCAATTCCTGATCTGGTGGTCCTACCCCTTCCTGCCCAGGCTTTCACCTGTCCCTTTGGTAACTGAGTTCAGCTCATTAATCCAGCAGACAGTAACCCACTGTTTTGCTGGTTTAATTTTCTACTAGCTAAACTGGGGTCAAACCCACAGCTCCTGGTGCTACATTGGAGAGAGGGGTGAAATCACTTGAACTCCAAAAGGGGGAAAAAAAGTGAGATTTCCCTTTTATGGGGCAATTAAGCCTGTTGGATCAGTCCAGACTTCTCATGAGATCCCTTCCAAGCTGAGTTGGAAGATCAAGGCCAAGACAAGCAGGGGTATTCCTCTTAACTTGTGAGAGCATCCTGAGCCAAAAATCACTGCATACTCAGTAGGGTGGTGAAGATGAGACTTGCTGCCCTCATCCAGGCCCTGGAAATTTTCTTGAAGATGCCAAATACTCAGTTGTTCTGGCTTCTCTCTCAAAGGTTTCCAGACAAATCATTAGTAATTTACATTTTTCTCAATACTGGCCCACCACTGAGTAGCAGGCCTGTTTTAACTAGGTTGGAAGGACTAGAGGAGCTCATTGTCCGTGCTCATTTGGCTGATAAACAATTCAATAGTAACAGAGGGCTGAATTAACAGATGAAGGCAGATGGGTTTATGAAATAAGGAGGGACTGAGAGAGAGGTTATGTTGAGAGAGCAGAAGGATTGGAAAAAGATCAACCAAAAATGGGCCAGCATGTTAAGCCATATGTCTCCTCTAAACATTTTTTCTGCTCTTGTTGTTTGATTGTCACAGTGCTTCACAGCTATCTGTTGTTTTGTTCTGAGATTTTCAGGAGGTTTTTATGGGGTTGTGTTTTTGGGGTTTTTTTTCAGTCAGTTTTTCCCATGAATCCAAACAAGTGACACCATGCACACTCCATTTTGTGTAGGGTGAATACCTTTACTATTTTTACAAATACATAGAAACACAGTAGTATGAATACAGCTATAGTAAGCACAGATCCACAGCCACCCTCAGTAGTTCTGCAATGTCACATCCAACTCCCCATGCAAATACTGCGGAGATAAGTCTGGCATGGGTTCAGTTGCTACTGTCTACCCTCATCTGTCAAACTATCCTACTGAAAAAAAGGAAAAGAAGCAGATATGCACTTAAATAGCATATCCCTTCCAATTTCAGCCAAAGGAACCTACTACAAAATGTCTTAATCACTCCAGACAGATGTTCTGAGTTTATACGCAGCCTGCTGCAACATTTCTGATGGTCTTTGATCGATATCAACCACACCAGGTTTAAACTGCAGTGGCCAATAATAAAACACCAGCTTGAACCCCCAACCCAAAGCTGGCAAAATTAAGCTAAGCTGTCTGGTGCTCAAATGCCTAATTTTTCCACACCTGAACACGTATCAGTTTTCTTAACAAATTATTACTTTGCGGAATGGTAGAAAAGCATAACAGGAAGACAAAAGCAGTGAGATACAATACCTCTTTGTTTGACAATTGTAATTGTTTACAACCTTCCTCCCTAGCACCCTGGTGTAGCCATCTGTCTGTTTCTTCATCTTCTGCACTATCACTCCCTTCTCAGCTTGCAGTCACCAGCTCCCAGGGCTTCGTCACTTGAACAGCAGGATAACAAGGCTTTATCCGAGCTGTTGCTGGCCCTTCAGCATTAGCAGCTGCTCCTGGCCACAAGGGTTACCTGCTCTCCTGGTTGAATCCTTGCACCCCCTGATTGAGCCCTGCCTGCTCCTCCAGCTCTGGCCTTGCCCATCTTGCTCTTGCCCTTGCTCTGCCAGCTCTTCTAGCTAGTCACGAAAACTTTGCTTGTAGCTGCTGCTCTGTTCTATCAGCATTTCAGCTCCTCTGTCTACCAAGGTCCCCACACACACAGCGACCTCTTTTAGTCCTCAGACCCCAGACCGACACCCGCAATCATGCAAACTTTAAATTGTGCCACCATGTCGCTGTACCTGCTGGATACTAAGAAAGAACTAGGACATATACATAATTTGCCCACCTCTACCTTTGAACTACAAAGAGACAAGACAAAGCCAGCTCTCAGCTAGGAAGACTGAGGGCCATGTTTACAGAAGTTAGACATATCAGCTTGCTGGGACTCTGGCATCTAGTAGGTTTAGAGATCACCTTTTCCTGCCTTTAAACACTCATGCAACTTCTGATCTCTAGTTACAGCCAACACACATTTACAAGGAATTCTCGCTGCAGAGAAGTCCCTGAAGTTTTCAAGAAGAGCTCACTATTTTTGTAAGGTGCACAAATTGTAGCAGGGATGTTCATCAGCCCCAACAAACATTTTGGTTTTAAACCTAAAGGTCAGCCTGAAAAAAAAAAAAAATCACAAGGAATGTTATTATGCTCAGTGAGAAGTACAACTACTTCCTTTGCTTTCAACAGTTTGATTTTGTCTTAGAAAGGGATATTACCATTAGCTGTCAGTAAAAGCTAATGACTAAGAAAAATAATGAAGTTCTATCTGTACATAAAACAAATGTGTATGTTATGTACCTCTGAAAAATACATCAGTGTAAGAGAAACATCAGATGTACTGCATGTACACTAAGTACAAAAACTGTCTTCTCATGAATACACAAGAAGTAGCAGCAAAAATCAAGCCTCAACAGTTCTGTGCAACTTGAGTTACACCTGGGATTTCCTTTTGTGTTTATTTATGCTGGACTTCTTTAAGCCTATAGGTTCTCTGAAGCACGGCACTGAAAAAGCCTGCATTCATGACTCCAGTTCACATGTCAGGTAAACGCAGAGAAAAGCTGCTCCTTGCCCAGCAGCTCTACATCCAGCCCAGCATCAGGGAGTCAGCGCAGGTGCTCGTCTGGCTCGCACAGTGCTAGCAGAGACTATTCTCTAGGGGGAACTCAGCAAATGAGCTGATAATAATGCACTAGGCTCACAGTTTAGCTGTATTAGCTTTGCAGAGACAACAGGAGCGAAAAGCAATAAAAACTTCTGACACTGTTAGCAGGTGTGACTGACTACATATTGTTCTGTTGAGCAAGCAGAAGTTGCACATGCTATATCGTAAAGCTGAACCATACACAGTTTGAAACAGAAGAAGCAGGGACAGAATTATGGACAAGCCATACGCAGCATCAGCTGAAGTCTCTGGTGAGCCACGAGTACAGAGCAAGCATCTACGAGTACGAGTGGTGTACCAGTGTCTCTACAAGCTACCAAGACACCTGTGAAGAGTCACCAGACATTATAAAGTGGCAGCCTTTCATACTACGCAGTTATAAAGGGTCTGCTCCCAGGACCTCCTGTCCCTGGATTTCCTCTTCCGTTTGTTGCATAAAGGGAAGGAATGGTCTATACTTCAGTCCCATTTCCCCCAGCACAGCTCACCTCTATGCAAGAAGAAAGCTGCAGTGATTCTTTCTGTAAGACTTAATGATATAGAGTACTTGCATCTTCCTGCCAACATCAGAGTTTTTACAGAAGGGACAAGAGGAAGTGCCAGGAGCTGCGTCTGAATCCAAGGTAAAAATGGCATCTGGTGGGAAAAGTAGACTTGATCCACAAGTGATATTAGAGGACAATTGACACGTGAACAGGAAGAATGCTATAAGAGGCACTGAACACCCAGAGTTTGAGAACATTCATTAAGGTGGTGTTCTGCCTTTAATAATCTTCCAGTCTTAAAAGCATTTTAACCACCTACAGTTGAAATAAATATTGTCCCTGTAGGCCTAAATTCAGATCTATCACACTGCTTTATATCCAGAACAGTTCATCGCTGAGACCAGAATCTGTCCCTAATTGTTATGAAAAAGTATCAGTATCAAAGTTCAGCATTACTTCAAGATTCACACAGAGGAATAGACTCTTAATTCCAACATGAGCAGCCATTCTGGTGCTCTAGCACTTCCCAGTCAAGTAGTAAACTATTGCTGGTTTCAGTTTTAACATTTGAGATAAGCTGTAAGATAACTGTAACATCTTAAAAAGTATTAAAAACATTTAAGAGAAGTCTATAAAAAAAAAAAAATTTCCTTGTGATTAATATCTCCCAGGCTCTGTACTTCAGAGCAGGGATAAGGAAGTAGCGGAAAGGAGGATGTCTGGCTTTGCTGTAATCCAATGATTTTCAATAGAGCTTGTACACATCTGACTACAGACGGATTAGTTTTGTGTATATGATCAAAGTATTTAAAGAAAAGAGAACAAATACAGTTTCCACCAGTTAGCCAGGGCTGTCTGGATAACATCTATGTAGACCAGAGTTCCTTGTGGACTTCAGAACTCATTCATCTTTAGCTCTTCAAAACTCTCCAGGGTGAAGGGTGATACACATATACTCAGCTGTGGTTTGGTATGGCAAGAATTTATCCTACAACAAATTTTCAGATGCAATCCATTTGCCTAGAGCACTACTCTTCCACACAATTTTTCCTCAGTTTACAAACTCTCACATTTCTTGCTGCCAGTGCAATTTGCCACTCCTGGGAAGCCTGAGGCTGCTTATAGGAACAAAACTTCTCCTGGTAAATTGTATCCTAGTGGCACATTATTTCTTTTTGCAAAGCTGATCAAATCCTAAGCCTGACTGACCTACAGAAAGCCGAAGCATTTCTCTTGGAAAGTGACTCCTACCAAAAATAACACTACCAAAAATAAAATTCATAATGCGACATCCCTTTTACTCCTAAAGCTCACTGAGACACCCTGCCTGATGTTCAGGCACTTCTGGGTAATAGTGCAAGAGCCTTAGGATAGGAGTTATTTTATCTACAGCTGCTTTAAATAGTGCAGTGATATTTTTAGTTTTACTATATGCTTATGCTGTTTAAAATGATATTGTTTTAAAATAACCTCTGCAGTACCAGGTTCCATGCTGTGGAAGGAAAATTGATTTAAACTTCACACTCAGTATTTGTATAAATCTGATGCTTTATACAAAATATACTGTGCATACGATTATTCTTCTCTCAAATTTCTCGTTTGATCAACGTGTTTCTGATGATTTTCAACTTTTACCCAACATAATACAAATTAAGACACCTAATATAGGTCAGAGCAAGCAAACTAAATACAATCAGGAATACGGAATAGGAAAGGATTCTTGCAAAAGAATCCCATAATGATTTTGGCCAGCACCCAGCATCAGTTATAGAATTATTCTCTATTCACTATATTTCAGTACCGTAGGAAAAGTGATTTTTTTCACCCACTCTTGGAATACACTAGAAGGTACTGTAAGGAGATGACAACAGATGCCTGCTGACCATGCTGCAACTCCAGATACCTGGAGTCAGGTCCTGGCTCTGTCAGACTTCCTATATAGCCCTGGGTAAATACTTCAATGTACCTGCTGTGTCTGTTCCTTATGTGTAAAAAATGAAAATACAGCCTTACCCAGGGAAATGTCACTAAGCAATAAACCAGAAAGAATTGTGAGAATGTCAGGTCAGATGCATGTTATGAACAGTGAGGATCATGGAAGTGTTTGGACAGACAGGACAGAGACTGAAGTGTACAACAGTGTGGGAAATTAACATCTTCAAGGGTATTAATAAGGTAAATAGTGTAATTAGTTTTGTGGGGCAGACCTCACTTTTCAAGGCCTGCAAATGAACAGGTTATTACATACTCAAGATCTTTAGTTTCCAGTATTCTTAAGGTGAAAAAATATGAAATATCACAGGAAAAATGTTTGCTATGTTTGCTTCATCACCTCCCATATTATTTCCAAGTATCTTGAAGAAGAAAATAAGTGACAGGCACAAGATGCAGAAGTGTAATTGGAAAATAAGCATTATTGAATTTCCCAGTTCTCCAGTGGCAGACCCCTTGTCAGTTAACTGGGTAGTTCTGAGTTCACTACCTTAAACCCTCTTGATTTATTTGAGTTACCCAAAATATGCCCAGCTGTATTAGAGGACAAGTACATAGAGTACACAGAAATTCTTCAGGGAGAAGTGAAGGATAGAGACTGAGCTGTCCAATCCCCATTTTTTATTATAGTATTTAAGCTTTATCAAGTGATAGAGATGTACAAATCTCAAAAAAACTCAAGTCTGCCTGCAAACAAGAGGATCCCTGATGTGGAAATCTTGATTCTGAAAGTTTCCACAGCATTTTTATATTGGAAAAAGTGGACAACTAGTGCAACCTCACTAAGCTAGGCAAGTTAAATAATGGTAGAATTTTACTTTCTTCTATTGGATATGTTATTACCAGACAACTGGATAGGAGTCCTTTAGAAGCTTGACTGCTTATAGTAAAGCAGCTTAACAGTGGCAGATCATTTATTCCCTTTGCATTTTGTTTATATTTGGTTTTTTGGTTGGTTGGTTGGGTTTTTTTGTTAGTCATGATGTTGATACTTATGCTCAGTGGTTACGATTATCATCCACATGGAAAACACAGCCAGAGAGGATCAGACCAAAGGCCAGCTAGCCTGGTATCTGCTTCCAAATTGCCATGAGCAGACAGGCAAAAAAACCCCAGAGCAAACAGGGTAAATGCTACATGCAGTGCAGATCATTGCACTTCGCGACCCAATGATGCAATTTAGCAGATCACTTATGTTTGTATAAAAATGCTGAAGTCTGTACATAAATGTGCTTATTCCCCTTCAATTCAGTCTCTGGAAGTATGTGCATCCCTGCTGTGTGGACATGAGTGTTGCCATAACTCCTTTAGACATTCTTTGAATGTTTCACAGAGAACCAACAAAAGATATCCGAGGTCGTACCCAAGGATGCTTTCTTCTATACACTTTTAGAAGAATATCAGGAAAGTGTTTCTAAAGAGAATAGCTAAAATAAAAAATGCATCAGATTCATGCCTTTCTTTCCACTGCTGAATTCCTGTCTCTGAAACAGGATCCTGTAGAATTTCTAAGTAGGAAAGCTTTGCAACAAAGAGTTAATAAACCCAAACTTCCAAGAATCATTTGGATCATGGGGATGTCTGGGACAAATGACAATACACTAACAGAACATGGCACAGTAGCTGAGCTATTTCTAGGGGACAATGAGGGGTGAGAGGTGGAAAAAAGTGTCAGTACAACCCTGCTCAATTTAATGCACCACATTTGGAATAGAAACTGAGCTTGTCCATCTAGTGACTTTTCAGTTTGCCTCTGTGTATATATATAGATTAAAATATTTTCTTAGTTTAGGATATTACAGAACACATCTACAGATATCTAAAATACTGGAAGTGCTGTTTATTGTACAGGAATTATTTTATGTACATGTTCTTCCTAAACAGACTCATTCTGTGTAATCCATTGTTGTCATTACTATCCAATCTGCTATGTTTCATAATACTTTCCTAATCAGGAAGTGTCCTATTTTATGATTAATCCACAGGAGATATTTGGAAGTGTTTTCTCTGAAGAACATTCTTTTTTTCTAATCCTTTCTCAAAATGTTTTTTAAGTATATCACAAAATAAAGACCTGGAAGTGAACAAACTTCAGATTCAAGACTAGCTTTTACAAGGCTAACTTCTTCATGGCTTCACAATAGACTTATTTTGTGTTATGAGGTACATTTTGGATTATGCCATCCGATTACTTCAACACTTTCATAACTCTCAATCCTTTATGAAGAGATGTGCTCATAAAGTGGGGAATTTGGAAGTATTTAGTTGTATTTAAACAATTTGAAAGCTTTCTTTGGTCCTAAAGAAAATATCTAAGTTTGGGATAAGCTTATTGTTCAATGGCTTAATTTTCATTTTTAAAAAGTGTGGGCAAATAGCCAGGCCAGAAGTACTTCATCTAAACATATGCTGTTATAGTAAAATATAAAACATTGACTTTTTGTTTATTATGGTTTTAATTTTTTATTTTCCCAATTTCTACATAGTATTTCCTTAATTATCTCACATCATGGCTAAAGCTCAAACTTCAGCCTGTTGCAATAGGCTTGAATTCTGTCTTGACATTTCATTTACTGACAAATTCCAGATCACGGTATAGGATGCCACTGCCATTTCCTACTTTCACATACATTTCCTGCACTTGAACTGCTCTAGAAAACTCAGATTGAACCAAGCTAGCACAGTTGCTCTCTTTGTAAAAAGAGCTGTCCTTGAGATACGGCTATCACACAAAGTCAGTGACAGCAGGATAGCTGAGGAAATAGAGGATGTGTTATAATGAGAATAGATGTTATCCTCTAAAGTTCAGAGCAACCCTTTACCAAACAATAACATTTTTTGAGCAATCCTTGTTATTACTGACTCACTCAAGATCCAATCAATTTCCTTCAGCAAGGAAACGTTGTTTAGAAAGTAATTCAGTGTTCATAGCGTTAGGAAAAGACTTTGAAAGTCATGGCTACAGAGCAGCAACAGCCACTTCTCAGGCTGCGCGAAAAAGCGTTCAAGAGACCCTATTCAATGTCTGGAAAGCCAGCACACTTCTATAGCAACATAGGGTCAAGAAGCAATCTGTCAAAAGGTAAAAGTACACTGTGAAATACCCAGTGGATGTTACAGTCATTGAGCCTCCTGACTCAGCAGTGATACACACTGTTGTGCGCACTACAGAATTTCCTCTAGTATTTTAGTTGTCATGAAATAGTGAGTATCACTAACACTCAATTTGAGCAAAATAACAGCTTTGATGTAGTCCTGCATCTACTCTATCTTACTCCTGAGTGTTCCCTCCACAGATCCTTCCCTGTAAGAAGCACACACATTCTGATTGCCCCAAATGGACAATTCGTAGTCATAGAGTAGGAAAAGAAATACCACATGAATATGACAGATTAGTAGAGTTCTGTAACACTAAAAAAAAGTTTGGCAACTCAGGTGGAAAATAGGTACCATCTATCAGCACTGAAAGGTATCATCCTTTCAGATACTGCATATAAGTGAAACGGATAGCCAAAAGCAGAAGCTGAGATCTTGGTCAAAACCAGCCCAGGAACCCAATACAGAAAAATACACTTTGGTCCATACTCAGATGTAAGCACATTTTAAATGCCCTTCAGTTCTGTAGGGAGCAACTTTCAAACAAATTGCACCCAGCCGCACACGGAAAGCAGAGCCCATATTACTACAGGTCACAGTAGATCCCAGGTGCAGTACACTCTACTTATGTTTTCTGACCGCGAGGTACTTAAAGGTATGTCCAGATACACAACCGCCAGCTATTTGGTCAATCCACATCTGCTGGGACAGGAATAGTATGTCCCACAAATATCTAGCTATGCTTTAGAATCCGTTAGGGTATTTCAGGAGCACAGGTAAGATGAAAGTGTATGGCAGAACAGTGGAGCTGTGTCACCATTTATAACAAGTCCCTGTTAAGGCAGCTGAACTTATTTAGCTGTCCCAATTTTGTTTATACTTACATTTGTGTCACAGAGAAGTATAAATATGCCAGAAGCAAACCCTTGAATCTAAGAAATTCCAAATTGTAAGGATTTCTACAAGCAACCAGCAATTTAGTGGGTTTCCCTGAAAATAAAGTTACTGGTTTTCTTTAAAAGTGCAAACTTTGCATGAATTCCCTTCCTTTACAAAGTCTCGAGGTGAACAACCTCACATGGAAAAGCCCTGCAATTCCTTTCCCAATAGCTTTGCATTTGGACCATCTCTGGTCCACTCCTGCAACAGCATTTTTCTTCCTTGGCTGCTTCAGAACATCTCTACAGAGGTCTGTTTCGCAATTTGAATCACTCTCAAGGCAATTAAAGCAAAAATCTTTGTTGTATTTTGTCAGCTTCCAATGAATATGGATAACTAAGCCTCAATAGGAACCAACAAACAGTGAAATAACCTACTAACACTATCAGAATGTAGTAATCCTATCTTTTGGTCATTAGACTGACATTTCAGGATCAGGGTTGGGGGTAAAGAAGAATAAAGATGCTTGAGAACACCTCCAATTATCCTATCAGCTAATCAATTGGGGGTTAGGTTGCACTTCAAGTAGTAAGATAGTCAATCACACCAGGAACTTGCTTTTTCCTGCCAGAATGGCATTGGAATGATATGTAGGCTCATGACTTGAGCTCTGCGTACCACACTGGTCTGACTACAAGAAGCAATCTCTCCCCAGCATTATGTTCTGCCATCCTTCAAACCAAGTAAAACTTTTGTCACAACACTGCCTGCCCTGTGCTGATGCAGAAGTAAGATTTTCTAACTACTTAGACCATCCTGATACTCTTCGAAGTCTTTAGCCCTTTTCCT
This sequence comes from Pampusana beccarii, assembly GCA_013399365.1. Taxonomy (NCBI): domain Eukaryota; kingdom Metazoa; phylum Chordata; class Aves; order Columbiformes; family Columbidae; genus Pampusana; species Pampusana beccarii. The sequence goes on along the minus strand of VWYH01005197.1, from coordinate 71,406 downwards.
TACCCAAAATTAATGACCCAGATGTCCTCTAGGTCAAAAACTTTCCTATTGTTGCTTTGATACACATTACCCTGAGAGCCTCAAAAGTGTAATATTAAGTTTTTAATATTTCAGTAGCTATTTAGAGCAAGTGAGCGTTTTTAAACAAAGATACCAATTTGTATGAGTTCATTCCAACTGGACAAGCTGGAACAGAAATTGTGCAGTGTGCTAGCCAGCCCACAAAGCCATAAGATAATGGATAGCTGTGAAGTGAGGGAAAACAATGCTAATGTGAAGTTTGGTTAGCATCTCAGACAATTTAAGTATTCTTCCTGTAAGTGACTATACTGAGACACATGTTGTAGCCAAGGTCATGCAGAAAGTTGGCAGAGAAGTTGGAACAAGAACCCAGAAGTTCTAATTCTCTAATTCCCCTGTGAGAGATTTCACTTTCCTCAGATAGTATTTTAAGTCAGACAGCTGAAAAGTTTTTAGAATATTGCCTATTATTTTCAAGACACAGAAAAGCCAGACATACATTTCTTCCTTGCTTCTTCTCTTCCTTCAACAAGTTTTTTTCTGTATCTCAAAATTTGGAGATTTGTTTTTTAATTCTAGCTTGCAATGTAGTATTGCAAGAGGTCATAAAATTGTTGAAATCAAACCAAATCCTATACCAGTTTAGTGGGGCAAATCCTTCATGGACATCAGTGGTACTGCTGATTTGATTAATGTGAGTAGGATTTAGCCCAGTGTAGATGCACTGAAGAACAGAACTGCTACAGCCACTGGGACTTGAAAATACCATAGGAACGGATAACTATTTCAGGTTTGCATTTCTTTTTCAGGATATAATTAATAGGGAAGCCTCTTCAGGAATTTCTAAGACGTCTTAACTACTGTTCATGGGAACCAATTTATAATTATAATTCTTTAACTCTGCTAGTGAAGGATGTGTATCACAGACTCCCATCAATATTTGTTAGTTTGCCATCTCACTAGATTATCTAAGGCATAACAAGATATTTTTGTCCCTTCTGTTGCTTCATTTGATGAAAATTCAATTTCCTTCCAGCAGGCACATTACTGGCATGTAACAATAATGGCTCGTAAGACTTCTTTGTAAAACATCTGTCATAACCTATACTATAACCACCCTGCTTGTTTGTCAGAAAATTATACAGACAACCAATTTTAAAACCTCCAGTAGTTTCTGTGACTATAAGCTAGAAAAAAAATCCCAAGCTGTATTTAAGCTATTTTCCACAGTCTCCCTCCCTGTCATCCCCAAAGACTTAACCTCAGCTTCTACAGCCTTTATCTTAACTCTTCAGGAAACAAACCCAGAATTTTCTTTGCTCTTGTCCTTCACCTTTTAAAAGCAGACTAGCATACTTGAAAGTACAGTCTACCGCATGTTTGCCTTTACAGAGTTTGGGGATAATCAGAGAGCCCTCACTTCCAGTACGTCTATGCAAGCTAAATAACTGAGGATGTCAGCAGCTGCTTCGAAAACCCACATCATGTGGAGTATTTGTCTGAAAAAGGGAGCAGAGATTTGGATTTGCCTGCTCAGATTTGCCCTTCCTCAAGTCTGGCAGGGTGCTCAGCAGAGGAGCAAGGCTGCCCAGACCTGTCCTTCTGCCACCCCAGCTTCAAGCCAGAACACCACAAGCTCTGCCAAGGCACTGCAAAGAGCCTTTGAGAACACAAAGCCTTTGCATCAGTTTGGTACATTCAGGTGGTTCGGGGAGCATAGATAGAGCAGACCTCAGTCTGTCTGCATAGGGCTAAGCAGATGGATTGTCCTATAGCATAATCTAGTTTAAGCACAGACTTCGTTCAGACATAAGAGTCTAATATTTGGGGCACTGGCTGATATAAATGCAGCAGGTAAGTTTTTACTATACGTCAAGCTGAGACCATTCCAGATTTGGGCAATAGTGTCTAGTATGCTTATGTAACTTTCTTCAAACCCTCCTTCATAGCCCACAAACCCCACCTGTATCAGGATGCACCAAAAGTATAACAATACTACTTGAGTCTCTCCCCATCCTTCTGGAAATCTTGAAGGATGTTTCAAAAGGCAAAAACATTTTTGATTAAAAATAATTAATGTCAGCATAACTCACAGTCTGCATGAGAAGGTAGTGCACACTTCCAGGGTACAGCACAAGTGCAGACACAAGGTAGCTAGGTTATTATATACGTAGCAGCTACTATAGGTACAGGGTTGAAAGAAAAGTGCTATTTGTGAGGGAGACCTCTCTTCTCCAGGTTTTATAAGGGAAGAATTCCTGAGAAGCCAAATATTTCTACAGTCCTAGCACTTCACTTCCAATCCACTTATTCCGTCATCAGAAGAATGTGACAATCATAAATCCATTTGCCTATATTATCTTAAAAATGAACTGGTGCAAGCAAAAGCCTGCGGATAAGAGACATAGGTTACTTGAATCAGTGATATCCAGAAGCATAGAGAGCTGTTACCACCAGACTCAGTGCACAGAAATCCTGAAAGCCTCAGGTCTTTCGGAGTCTCAGAACATTTTCATGAGATGCCACAGCTCATCCCCAGCAATGACCCATTAGACACCAGGCTTCTGCACAAGCCCTCCTCCAGTCCGAGAAGTGTGGGGACCAAACTGTCCTTTCCCCCTTGGGAAGGCTCCCTCTGGATCACAATAAAAACAAAACATGCGCAACCTTCTTGGAAAGGGGGATAGGATTAGGTGCTCCATACCACTGCATCATGTGAAAAATTGGTAGAGACCTGAATGAGTAACAGCTTTCAAATCTCTGGACGTGGAGATCTGCTCTAGTTTATGCCTGAACAAACCTGGATGCAGCCTTAACACTATAAAGTCTATCGTTCCCTACAGCAGTTCAAGTGAATTTTGCCCATACACTGCCTACAGAAGGTGTGCTGACATGAAAGTGCCACATGTAATCTATTTTGACGAGAGCTGCTGTAACGAGTCACAAGTTCTTATCACACCTTTGAGACACACCATTAGCTCCAGGATATGCTGTTTTCAGAGCAGCAAGGTGCAGCCTGCACCTCTGCAATCCTAGCTGCCTCTCAGAAATAAAGGGTGTTTCCCATGCCTCTTTGGAAAGACGATTATTTTCTAAACTCTGTCTCTGAAGACCTCCTCATGGTCAAATACACGAGTAAGACGTGCAATCACTAAAATAGATGCTACCCCTCCCCTGGAAATTTCTATACTAACACACTGGGCAGATATTCCGTTGAACTGGTTCTAAAAGCAATGCATGGTGCTCCAGCCTTTTGGACTATTCTTGTAGAAACCCCGCTCCAGCTTCTTTATGTATGTGGCAACACGTCTTGATTTTATTTGATGGAATTGGCATTCCATCTTTTTGAGTGGCACTAGCTAGGTGAACAGCAATATCTTATCATTGTAACGTGATTTACGAAGTTCTGTGTTAAAAAGCAAGCAAACGAAAACCATAAACAAACACAAAAACTGCCAACCAAACAACAACAAACAAAACAAACCACCACACCAAACCACAAAATCTTGTCAGATCATTGTCCATTAAGCCAGGACCCAGCTTTTCAGCTGTCACTAGTGATTTTGAATGCCCTGCGTGAGGCACTTTGAAGGATTCATTTTAGCCAAAAAGGAAATCATTCAACACTGAATACAAAATACAAAAGCACTAAACCACACTTCTGGAAATAGAAGTTGTCTGAAATAACTGCCCACCACCTTAATCACTTGCTGATGATGCATCATGTGATTTCCTTCTTTAGACAGCTTTTATTCTTATAACTCAGCTTTACTTCTATGTATTACTGATATATTTGCAATACTACTTCATCGCCTGTAGTAAGTCTTGCAGATCTCCCTGCAAGTGTACTGCTAGTAATAAAAAACAGCCCAACATTCTATCTATTTAGCTGCATGGAAAGGTGGGACTAGGCAGTTCCTTCCTTGGCATCACATCCATAGCTTGGGTGGAAAAGTGTGGTTTATATAATTAGATTCTGACTTCCATTAGCCTAGAGTTATCCTACATTACCTGTGGTAAGTTTGTAGCAGCTAAGGACCATCCCAGTGCATATTAACAAAAAATTTAACTAACCTGGGACAGATTCATACACGTAGATCCCATCACTGATTAAAAATGTGTGGCAGCAGTTAGGTGTTGTGTTTAATAAGCATACAAATGCAAGGTTAAAGTAGCACCTTGGTTTGACTACCATTTCGTAACTCATTACTGCAATCTTGTTTTCTTCTACAGTACAAGGTTTTGTTTCTGGTCATGTCTAAAAATATGCAGCCCCAAAAGCATTGCTTCCTGGAAAAACAGTACAGCTATGCAAGCCAGTGACCTTTTTGTGGCTTTCACAGCACTGGCAATAGCTGTGAGCTTCCAAGTGTTGGGGTTTTTTGCAGCTCAAGAATTTAATTCAGCTTTTAGGTACAAGAGGCTGATTAATAAAAAGCGAGAGTTTACATGGATGCTTATGCAATTGGTTTCTGGAACTTTTATGCCAGAATTTGTTCCGTGTGAAAGGAAGAGAGATATAGTCTGACATTTGCTGTCATGAGGGGGAACAAAGTGATGGGGTGGGCTGGTTCAGAAATCACTTGTGCAGGAAATCCATTCCTTGCTGAGGATGTAGTGGGACTTACCATGCTAAGCAGAATTGCCACTAGAAAGAGAAGTAATCCCCTTTTTGGGTGAAGGACAGAGACAGCTACTTTTTCCATGTGAACAGAGTATAATCACAATTTAACCTGCTCCTTATTAAAAATATCTTCAAATTTATTTCTCCACCCTCCCAGGTGCATTTTCCTTTCCTAAGAACAACTTCCTTTGATTTAAACATCAGAAAAATAATACCAATATACAGAAAAAATTGCTCCCAAGAGTAGCGATGATGGGGAGTGACTAGGCTGACCTAGACACGTGGCCAAAAGACAGGAAGCTGCCAATACCAACTGAGAATGAAGTGTTTCAAAAGCAGGAGAAATTTCGTAAGGCAAGAAATCTTAGCAGGAAGTCCAGACAATTGACTTAGAAAACTACCATGATGTTCTGTGCATGTTGGGCCAGTTCTGCAATCAATTAATTAATGGAATTAATGACCAATATCAGCCAAGGATCTGTCCTTTTACTTTCTGATTTAAACACAAGAATCTCAAGGAAGGAGATTTCTATTGTGTGCAGACTATGGATACATGATCTACATATACAGCATCAGAGAATGCAGATCAAAATCCATTTTCAAGAACAATTAATTGCATTTAAAAGTCACATTTAAAATAAAAAAATGTTCAGGAAATGTTTTTTTATTGGCAGAAGAAATATTTCAGAGAACAATGGCCTCAAGTTGCACCAGGGAAGGTTCAGATTGAATATTAGGAAAAATTTATTCACAGAAAGTGTTGCCAGGCATTGGAACAGGCTGCCCAGGGAAGTGGGAGGTGGAGTCACCATCCCTGGAGGTGTTTAAAAGACATAGATGAGGTTCTTAGGGACATGGGTTAGTGCTAGAGTTAGGTCATGGTTGCATTTGATGACCTTAAGGGTCTCTTCCAACCAAAATGATTTATAATTCTACATCTCATTTAAACACAAAGGTTTCTGGTCTCACTCTCTTCCTGAAATAGTTCACACTGCTTCTATGGAAGAGCGGTCCACTGCAACTTCTGCCACTTGCAGAAGCTATCCTATATGGCTGACACCATCCAGGGATGCTGGAAGCACACTGTGCTGTTAAGATCCTAAAAGCAAACACTGGGTCAAAAAAGATCCACCTGTATCCTGTTTTTCCAGCAGTGGCAGATGCTCAGGCAGTGCCACAGATACCTCCTTTAGACATCAGACCAAGGTATTAGCTTTCACTGTTCCCTCTGTGCCCCAATAGTCATGTTAGGTCCCCAATATCCCAGCTCCCCTCCCTTCACTACATTGTGCCACCTTCCCCCACTTTTTAGTTCTCGAAACAGCAGCCTTCTTTTCACTGGGACTTAGCAAGAGCAGGATAGAGAGCTGCTCCACCCCGTCACTTGCCTTTTAAGAATCTCGTTTTGGGAAATATTAAAAGAAACACATCAAATACACAGTGACACTTTTCCCAAATGTGCCCCTCCAAGGCAGTAAGAAGTCCAAGGGCTCCTGGAGCTGAAAAAAAAAAAAAGTGTTGACACGATCATGTTCAACATCTGCAGCTGATCTTGTTCTCTTACCACGTTTTCTTAGCCTTTCTGTACTTCTGGCCTCTACAGTATCCTCTACGAATGAGTTCTGCCACTTCACTATGCCCTCTCTAGAAAAGTACTTTTCCTTTTCAAAGCCACTTTCCATCAGAAGAGCCCAGTGAGTAGACATTCACTGCTGACTCTCTCCAATGCATTCATGACTAAGTCCATACCACATCCTTTCTTCAGCTTGTGAGAGAACACTGAAGAATCTCAATTTGTACTTCCCTTGAACGGAAACCATTCTGCAGCAATGCTGTATCATAGAATAGTTTGGGTTGGAAGGGACCTTCAAAGGTCATCTAGTCCAAACCCCCTGCAATAAGCATGGATATGTTCAACTAGATTAGGTTGCTCAGAGCCCCATCCTTGCTTTTACTCTTGTTTTTGAAGCAGACCTGTAGAAGCTCTTGTGATAACAGCAGCTGGAACTTGCATTCAGCTGATTGAACTTTCCTCATGTCCTGCACACCACCAGCTCCTAAGTCTTCACTACTTCCTAGGCCGCTGCATTGGTTTGTTCAGCCAGGTTGCCTGGTCAATTCCTGCTCTCCCAGGTTAGATCAGGGTCACCTAATCCAATGACCACTCTGCTGACTGATAACTGATTCTGAACAAGGAGTAATAGACCTTGGCAGGCACAGAGCCATATTTTCCTAGGATACTCTCTTCACTTCCACCTCCTTCCAGCTTAGAGACTCCCAAAGTCCCAGCGCCAGCTTCTGCCAGCTTTGCTGAACTATATGGCCAAGAGACCAAGCTTCACTTTTTTTTTTACTGTACAAAGCAAGAGAAATTAAGAACTTTATTTTCCTCATTTTAAGACTAATTTATACATTTAAGCAGCATTCAGCAATGAATAGAAATAAACACATACAGACTGGAGTGATACAGTGAAAGAACTAAATTGCATTTTAAAGTTCTCTTGAGGACAACTCTGCAGCCTTCAAAAATCATACTGAAGCATTTGAATAAGCTTTGGATGTTTCAGCATGAAGTTCCCTTTAGCCTTGGGCATACACAAATTCCTAAGGTGGTTCAGTGTTAGAGGAAAAGTGTATACCAGCTTATAGTAGCTCTAAGGTTGCTATTTGACATCAAGCTGAAAGTAGGATTATTTTAAGGATATTATTGGAAATCAGTACATTTATCAAATGTTCAGAAATACCATCTGTTTTATTTAAAAGAACGGATGACTGAAATATACGAAAAGAAAATGGAGTTATGTTTACAGTAAACTTATATGAGGTCATCATGAGCACTGGGAGTGCAGCCATGATACACTAGATCATTCAAATGCTGCTGGTTCTGAGCATCATAGATTGATTTCTCTTGCAGACTGCCTCAGCTATTGCAAGAGCCCTCCATAGAGATTTACCAAGTGTAGCTCTTAAATGATTTAAAACCTTGCGATTGTCTCCAGTTAAAAAGAGCATGCTGGTTTTTATCAGAAAACCTTACCTACCTTTCTAGTTTTGAATCAGCAATTAGAAATCTAAACCCAAACCAAGACAGCAACTGAAAAATAAGTAGTGTTGGCTAGATTTGAGCAAGTTTGACTATAATACTATAGTATCCTTGAAGACATTCTATTTGTCACAGGTTTCATGGCAGCAGGCAGCACTGGGGGAGAAGGGCATGTATTAATGACCTCTTAGAGGTAAAGGCTGCAGCAAGAGCCAGGAGGAGGAGAGGCATTGTTTCCAAGTACTGGAGATTTTAACATGAGTTTCAGGGTGAGGGTCTTCATAGCTGTTTTTATATAGTTACTACCCATTTCCAGTACCTACATTTCTTACAGGAGGCAAGAGTTTCAGGTGTTCCACGAGTTAGTTTCCTAGAGTCATGAGGTAGTAGGAAAGATCTTTTTAACTTAAAGGAAATGTCAACTCTTGCTATTGGGTAGGAACCTATAAATGCAAAACATTGCAAAGCAAGTAAAACCCTGTCTTTCCCTTAATGTGGCAAATAACTTTGAGGGCCTAAGAAACTGGTATTGGCAATATTGTTTTTCATAAAGTATAAAAGAAATGCTAAAACTTTTTTCCCTGAAATAATGGAATTAATATTTGCACATTTAAAGTGATTTTAGCTCATTTATTGCAGTCCTCATCCCTTTATCCAAATTGGAACAGCCTAGGAAGTCATCTAACTACTTCCTTATCACAAAATACTTAAGATGGCAAATAAAACCCAGAAGAAGATTTGTCCTCCAGGAGATGTAAGCCTCCTGCTCCACCAGTACGTTTACAACATTCGACTTTCATTTAATCTTACCCAAATAACAGGAGATTTTAAACATTCAAATGGTAGAAATTTGTGGCATGCAAGCACTTTATGAACACTGGCAGAGACATTACTGGCTAACCACTCCAGAGAGGACATTACCAAGTATTACCAACCAGTCTGGCAAGTGGTACTTGCTTCTCTATAGGTCCGTTACTTGCTAGATGTTGGTAGTGCCTTCCCACAAGTACCTCAGTATGGTACATTGTACCTCAGTACAGTACATTGCAAGTGTTATTATTTCTATTCTACCCGTGATTTTTTCTAACTATATACTTAAATGGTGAGAGATTTTTATATTTTCTTTTCAATTGATACATTAGTAATTTAAATAATTCGAGTCAGGGTAGCTGGAGCCAGCAGGTCAGCAAGAGGTCTTGGCAACTCAGGCAAACCATGGGGCTGTAAACCAAAACACAGCCCCACTGTGATTGCTATGATTTTTCTCTATCAGCACAGTCCTTCTGGTGCCACCTAGGACTGCCTCAGACTTCTGCCTTCTTTTACTACTACCCTATTTACATGTTTCAGTTAAAGCTGATCATAGAAGCCTAGTGGAAGTCAAAGAAGGATTTCTTTTTTTTTTTTCAAATGCACACCCACGATAGATATCTATTTTAGAGCCAGATCTCAGTACAACTTACTTGGCTATGACTCACATTAGTCACTTCAGTCCAGTGCAGAGTTATATTTATATGCCTTGGCTTTGATGCTGCTTTACCTGCAGTAACAGGAAACAACAAAAACTCTACAGTGCTAGCACTGGATTTTACGTAATGTGAACTGTGAGGCTTCCTAGCAATAGAGAGCATTTAGGACCCAATGCAAACAAGGCTGTGACAACCTTGAAGTGCTCCTCCCATCCTTAGCAGAGCAAAGGGCTATGTTATGCCTTAAACGTCTGGTTTTTGTTACTTTGGGAGGAAAAGATAGATGGCTGTGGAGGCAGGTGAAAGGCCTCATGGTCTAATTGGCATGATAGAGATAAACGATCTGTTGGACAGCCAACTACCAGAAGAAACCCCTGATGGGCAAAACAACTCACTTCTGGTCAGTACTGTGAACTTGCCCCTAGTTTGAAGACCCCAGACCCATTTCCAGAAGAGTCTTCCTAATTAGCATGAAGAGCGAATAGACGGAGGAGACAAACAGCCTTCTCCTATCTCGCCTGCAAATGAACTGGATTATAAAACAACCGCACACATGATGTGATAGAACTAATCACTGTAATTTGTATTCCACCAAGTGCTTTTAGTAAATTCATAACTGAATTGGACCTCTGGAGTGATTGTCTGTCATTCACTTTGTATTACTGCACAGAAATACCCAGAGTTAACTCACACCTGATCTCATCTGTTGGGACAGGGCACGTGTTGCATTCAGAGTTAACTCATCCCTAATCCCACCTGTTGGGACGGGACAAAGGCACACCATAGAATTTTAACAACCAAACCCAAAAATGACCAGTTCTGAAAGATTCACCCAAATAGTACCTAATCTGGGGCCTCATAATGAAAGCCTCACACACATTTCAGCAGCAGAGAGGCTGCTGCCTTTCATAAAATAGCCAGGTGGATACAGCAGTCACCCTTGAAACGGGAGGTACAATTCCTTTAGGCCTTTTTTGTTTTTCTTCTGACAGAACTTCCAGCTACCTTGCCCCAAGCTTCAACTTAGCAGTATTGGGCAGGGGGGGACAGGGAGATGCTTCCTGCACCTCCCACAGAAGCTGCATTGCTATGCAGTGAAGAGCACAGAATCACTGGGCCAGAGAAGAGTCAGTGACAGTGCAGTGAGAGCACTGATTTTGAGGGGAAGACCTGGGTTGTAGCCTCAGCCACGACTGTGCTTCACTCAACATTTTATTGCAAAATAACCAGCTCTGGGAGCAGGGGTGGGAACCTAAGCTTCCTGCTTGGTGGGTGTCATATCCAAGAGATTAGTTCCAATTTCCCAGTTGTACTTCCTTCCCAGAAGCACCTCTCCCTGCCTTTCTTAAGAGGGAAGAAAAAAAAGCAGCTTTTAGAGAAGGGAAGTTGTGTCTCTTATTACCCAGGGTATGCCAACCAATTAAGATGAGAAGTCAGGCACTCGAGCTGCAGGATTTGGAGCTCAGCCCTACACTAACATTTCCTATCGGGTACCTCCAGACTGGTGCATATTGATTTTCAGTAGCTCCCAGCTCACCATGGTGGCAGTGATGAGCTCCTCCTTGCATCACCTTCCCTCTGCCAGACACACATCAGGCTCCATGGCAGGGCTTCAAAATACACTCCAGTATTTTGGGACTCCTCTCCTACAATGCATGCCGTGTGCCCAAGGTGGACAAAATGAATGACAAGATCTTGTTGGAAGCCCTAGGAAACTGTTCTTCCTTTTTCCTTCTGCTTGCTATGAAGTCTTCTCAAGCCTTTCTTCCTTGAGTTTTGCGCACTCTACATATGCTGCCAACACGTGGAATATATACTTGTTTTCACCATCAGAATGGCAAGGCTAATAAGTAGCCTCAGAAAAATTGCTTTGCCAATCTAACATCATCTTTTCCATCCAGGACCATTCCTGAGACTAGTCCTTGACCCCTGGCCAGAGGAAAACAATCTTGAGCATAATTATCAGTCTGTAAGTCAAAGAAGGACAACATCGTACCATTCATCTTTGTGCCCAACATGCAAACAGGAGGTGGCAATCTGCCCGCCTCGCACAGGCAGTAAACCTCAGTCTGCCACTTTAACTCAGCAGCCAGTCCACCAGGCTATCAAAGGCTTTTGTGTTCAATAGGAGGGAAGATGTTCCTTTTCCCTTTTAAAAAGATATGAATTAAAGATCAAGGTTATATCCTCTGGGTTTTATTTCTTCTGTGAAAGAGCACATTAGATTCATCAAATAGACTGAAAAAGACCTTATAAAATAATGACCAAAGCCTTCCAGTTGTCATAACAGTGGATGTAGAACAAATGGGCGGACTGCACCCCTGTTTACTTAGCAGCATGAGGCCAGGTTGATAATAGGAAAAAGTTAAGTGGGAGAAACAGAAATGTATTTCTGTAGCTTGCTGCATTTTAGGAATTAGAAGTGCACATTTTGATCAAAAGAAGTCCAGAAAATTTAGCCAGACGTCAAAGGGATCACAGGCAATGATCTCCACTGCTTTTCTGTTTCAATAAAATAGATCAAAGTATTTCCAAATGAAACATTCACAAATACTGTCAATATTTGAAAATTTTGACTTTAATTCTGAAAATTTAAATAATTATAAATTATCAACACATGAATTTTAAAAGTAGCTCTTAACTGCAAGTGTAACAGGCATAAATGGTGGCCGGAAGTCTTTAAGAATTAAAAAACAGGCCCTTGGAACACAGTATAAGCTTCGGAAGTATCTGAACGAACAACTAAAAGGAAAGGAGCAGAGGTGTTTTGGTACACGAAGCCCTACAGGCATTTGAGATGTCCCTTCTTAAAGCCTAACTTTCCATCCAGACAACATAGCATTTCCCATGGCCCAGCCAAAATGTGTAGGGTGCCAGCAGCCTCAGAAAGCCTCTCCTATGGCCCAGAAGCGTATGTGACTAGATGGCAAACAGCTCATAAGAAAAAAGCTTGTTTTAAAAATAGCTTCTAAACCTCCTTGCAGCTTGCCTTCAAGTAGATTTAAGATCTATTTTAAAAGCCTACCAAGTGCGACTCCTACATATCATGTATTTCAAAGGTAGTTGAAAAAAAAAATACACCGCCTCTTTTCAGACCAAAATTTTCCATCTCAGATATGAGATTTTTACATTTCTGTGGAATTTCATAGGCATAGAAGTCTAAAAAAGACAAGTCCTGCCCTGAACCATGCAGTTTGCACCCACACTGACTCACCTGGACAGCTTTCCCTTTCTAGACTTGAAGCAGTAGATGTGAACATAGGTGGACGGTTGGTATCTGTGTTTTCAGCTCTTATATTTTTGAAAGTCTTTAATATTTGCAGTTTTTTATTAGAGCTGCAGCTCTTGTTGTGAAAATACCAGATTTCTGGTTTTATTTAAGGGATTTTTTTTCCCCCTTATTTGCAAGAGATAGAAGGCAGGACAAGCCCAATGAACGTGATTAATAGTCTGAAAACTGATGTCAAATTAAAAAGGGGAAAAAGTATGTGTATTTTTAAGCTCGCTCACGACTTCTGGGTCTGACTCAGTTTTCACAAATGCTTGATTTAGAAGTGAAATTGAAATACAATTATCAAAGTACTATCTGAAAGGAAGACAGCGAAACTACTGCTGGTGAGTCTTTTGGTGTTTAATTAGATTTCCTGGAAGTGTTCCTCTTCATTCTCAGCTCTAGACATTACACTTGTGTTTCATCAAAAAACAAAACAAAACAAAAAAAAAACAAAAAAACCCCAAACAAACCAAAACAAAACCCCAAGCCACCCAACCCACAGCTTTCCTTCCCCCAAAGATTAGCAAGTTCCTCACAGAAGCATTTAGTACAGAACAAACACTAAGCTCTCTCCTACCCAGTTGCCATCTCCCTTTCCTACCTATCCCCAGGGTTACTCCTAGAATTTCCTAGTCTCTGGAAAGGAGAAGAACGGGATCATTTTGGAGCCCACTCAAAAAGCACTCAGTCCACTTCCAGATGCCTCCCTGCAAGCAACAACTGAGATTTTCTGCCTTGACTCTGCCCCTTATGTTGCTCACATTGGACATACCTGGATTTTGAAAGGGACACTGTGGGAACCTCTCTATACCAACACTGGGTGCTCTATCCCATCCCCATGCCTTTGAGGCATTGATGCCAGAATTTCACTGGCTGAATTAGTCCTCTCCGCAGCTGTGGAGGCTGCCCAAGAAAGCAAGAGTACCCCACACAAATTATTTTAGCCTGAAGCAGCTCCACTGAAACCAGCCTGCAACACAGCTAAATACAGCTGAGAAATGAGGCCCCAGCTTCAAGTTTTATGTAAGAGTTACCCCAACAAGTTCAGGTCTGATAAATTACTGCTCTGCAAGCCACTATACAGGATTTAGCACATCTGATCAGAAATGGTACCGCTGGCTGCTGATACAACTGCTTCATTAGGGAAAACAAATTAAAAATTTAAAAAGCCCTGAATCTGAAATAAGATCAAGAAAGCCAGGTCAGAGATGGTTTTTACTATTGAACTCTGCTTGGGCAGAGACTCTCTCCTCTTGTTTATGTAAGTATTTAGAGAAAAAAAAAAATCATGCAAAGTTATACATCTGCATGCCTTTCACTTATATGATATAGGTATCCATGCACCTCACTTTCTGGGGAGCAGTATTTTCTTCTTCCAAGTAAATCAATATTCTTAAATCAGGAAACTGAGAATAGTTTTAAACTGAAATAATCCAATGGCTTTCATGAGCATTACCAGACTTTTATAATACGCAAGCATGGCAAATTCTGTTTATTTTTTGAGGGTCCTGCAATAGGGAGCTGTCAAAACATAAGAGAAAGTACCCAGCAAGACTCAGTGATGTCCGCAGAGGGGCGATCTCTTCAGGTGATCCTTTGGGAATTTGCATGTTCCTGATCACACCACTTAATAGAGAAGCTATTTCCCTTCCCAAAGTTTAAAGCATGTTGGATTATTCTTTGAAATCTTTTTATTTATTAATTTTAAGTCCCTCCTCCACAAACAGACTTCTGCCAATTTTCTTTCATCTTGGTCAAGTACATGTTAACTGATAAATAGAAAAGACTACAAAGTCTGCTGCTTCAGAGTAGCCAATAAGAAATAAGGCCAGACCTATGTGGGGTGACAGTCAAGAGCTACCAGGTTTTTCTCACGAAGCCATAAAAGAAATTGCTGCAAGTTAACAAGAGAGTTTTAGGTTTCAAAAAAACTGAGTGTATTTAGCCTTTATCCACCCAATTTGAGTACTAAAAAGAGACTGATACTAGGGACCCCCATCCACATTTTTTTTTAGCCTGTTGTGGCCATTTTGATTCCATTTTTAAACTGCTGCTACTGTCCGTTCTTCTGGGTGTAAAGCTCGCCAAGTTCATGCATCTCTGAAGCTGGAATCTTAGCAATCAAAGGAGTGACAGCAAAGTGTGGATTTTGAAACATGCACTTTCCTAAAATAGTTAAGTTCTGTTCTCTGAGGAAGCCCTGCAGCAGCATACTTAGCTGCACCATCATGGTCCTGACACCAGCAAATACAAAATCCTGACCTCCATTCCACTCCAGGGGCAGATGCTCTTAATGCTCGTCTGCACTGTATGATAACACCCCTTATATATAAGTCACTTACTTGTCCAAGTCATCCCTGTTGTGCGACCTAGACGTCACCATCTCTTGTTTTCCAATCCAGAATGTCCTTGGCATGGTAACAGAGGAGTGAGGCCTACAATTACAGTCACAATTTCAGACTAATCACTTAGAGAAGTCAGGCAAATACAAACCTCCCTATCTACAGACAGAGCAGTTAAATGATTTGATTGTGGTCTGCTCATGTCAGTAAGCATCTGCAGGATTAGCCCACAAATGTGATGTTACAGAGAAGAAAAAAAAATAAAATGCGACGCCACAATATACTTTTACTACTGTTGAGAAAAAAAGCAAAAGAAGGGCAGGGAAAAATGTCTGGATTTGCTCCTGTTTTTCAGTGATAAAAGTTCACATTTCTTGTTTCCATGGAAAAAGAAGAAGCTATTCATCTTAGGACAGAAGACTGAGATCTGAAATCTGTTCATGGCCATCAGACTTTCTGCATGACCTCAGGGAACTCATTTATGTCTTTCCATGCCTGAATGTGCTCATGAGTAAAACGAGATTCGATTTGAAAGCCATGCTATTCCCTTTCTAACAAGGATAGAAATATACACCAATAGGTAGTGCTGAACAACAGTTAACTGTTCTGGACAAAACCTAGGAAACGTCTACTTATACCCAATGAGTGGAGCCTTGGCCCCATAGAGTATTCACAAGTTAATAAGCATCTTTCACTGCACTTTTCATATATATTCCATTTAAGATTCCAGAAATACTTCTAAATCCTAGACAAAGTTCAGCTTTTACAAGACACTCATGACAAGGAGCTCAATTTTCACCTTGCAAGAAAAGGATACATGCTAAATTAGTTGTAGAAGATTATGAAGTAAGGCTAGGTAAGGCAGGAAAACACTTCTTGTAGGACAATCCTGCCTGCAATGAGGCCTCTAGCAGAGCTCCCACATCTCAGGGGCATCAAATCAGGTTCTTAAAAGCTTTCAGATTCCATTTCAGTTTTCAGTGATGCTTGATCTTTGAGAAAAGACGACCTATAGACACATTGTTTTGTATACTCTTCAGAAACAGACATCGATACAGGAGGTAATTGTCACCTGCTATGTCATGCAAAGTGGAAGCTGTTTTGAAATAGTTAAGTGATTTCTTGAAAGTACTCAAGCTTGATTGTTTTAGATTAATTAAATTTTATTTAAATCTCCTTTCAGTGCATTACCAGGTTGAAAAAAATCTTGCACTAAGTTATTTTTTACAATAGTCATTACCCAAGTTTGTTCTTAAAGATGACAGGTTTCTCAACTGAACTCCAAGGAAAGCAGGCTGGTCCTATGTCCAAATTTAATTGTAGCTCTTTAAAATTAGTACTTGTAGCAGGAGAAGCAACTATGAAATTAATAAATTCAGAAATTAATGAAGTAACTATAGGGTTTCTGAAAAACAGCATGAATGATTCATTGCTTTAGTTAAACTACTTATCATTAGCTCAAGTGGCAAAAAAATGAAGACAGCAGCTGGTGCTTTAAAATCTTAAGAAAAATGCAGAAGATAAGGCAGCATTTGGTCTCTTGGGAAAGGAACTTGACTGTAGCGTTCCCTCCCTCAAGGATTCAACTTCTAAAACCCTAAGAACAAGAACACACACACACTCTTTTGAGAATGTCTAACTATGCGTGCATTTGATAAGGCAAACTTTTTACTTTGTTTGGGTTAAATTGGGGAGTTAAAAAACCACACATCACATTTTTACTCTCCTACTTTAAAATGCAGTCTGTAGGTTCAAATAAGGGAAAGCAATCACTCAAAATCTTCTAAGACTTTTCAGAATCGAATACATTAGAGAGCTACTAAATAGATGCTCAATATCCAAAGCAGCTTAGAGCACACAAAAAAACCCAGAGATTATAAAACCCAACTGAGATGCTTATGCAGATTATCACAGTTCTGAAAACAAAGCCATTTTTCTCCTAATGAGCCTGAAGCAAGCTATCACTATGGCAGCTGTTCTTTCTACCTGTTGATACTGGCCAAGAGCTTGGAGGATCCAGTCCTCCTAGGACCCAACACCCATCCTGGTGTACTAACTGTTCACATCACTGGACATTACGTTTTCATTATCCCAGCCAAGAAATCCTTTGCTTCTTAAGGGAGAGGTTTGACTTCTGAACAAAACAACAAAAAGGGAGCATTTGTACCATTTTACTGCATTGAAAGAAAATGCTCAAGTGGAAAAACACCTTCCTTCACCCCCCTCTTTCATCAAGGAAGATATAAAATATCTATTTCTGCAGGAAGTTTCAATTATAAGGCACAAAGTTAAAATTTGACTGAGCCATCTAGGAAACATAACGACAAGAAGTTAAAAATGCATAAAACCAATTAGCGGATATCCATTGTTAGCTAAGTGTTTCACATTAAACATTAGAGCTTGGCATCTTATTATTAAAATATTTCCATCTATATTTATTCTAGTCTAGTAATAGGAGAGACATCTCTATTAACAAGCACTTAAGCGACTGTAGTGAAGTTACAAAAAACAGCATTTTCACATGCTTAGAAGCAGACCAAAGGGGAAACAGAAGCCAACTGTTGATTCATCCAGTTCTACCCCCGCTTAGTACTCATTCAAATCCTGTTTCATCTGTCCTGCCACTTGGCCAGATTTGGTAATTCACAAATAGCTTGTAAGAATTTGTCTCTGAAGTTGTTACTTGTCTGCTAAGTTTGGTTACATTGGTCAGATGTTTCTTAAATATTAAAGGAAGAGCTAAGCGGAGAAGAGATGAACACCTTGAAAAACTGTGCACTTAAATAACCAAACCAAAGTCAGAAGCTAAGTAAGACTGCAGAAGATGTCTTCTTACATAAACAAGGAATAAATCTCATTCTCAAAGAAGCTGATAGAAGCATTGCACCAAAACACAGAAATTGAAATGCATCCTATCTATTTTGTTAAATATACACTTGAGATAAAGCTCACAAAACTCAAAAATGCAAGACTGCTTATCCAAAATGGTTGCTGAGATGCCTACATCAAACATTCACCTCAGCCAGCGTTCTGACTAACAGCACACAGGTGTACATAGCCATGGATGAAGACAAGAACCAGATGATTATATGATAACATATCTCCAAACAACTCACACAACTTCCCAGGTCCATCAAGCAGCAAGAATTGGGCTGATCCACAAAGGAAGATAAGCCTGGAGCTGGGGACAACGACAATGACCAAGGCCAGGCTGGTGACAGGATGTATCAACAACAAAGATAAGACAAAACAATGAGCCAGGTCCTGCACCCCAGAGCAGCAGGAAACAGGGCTACCACATAGGCCCTGAGTCTGTCCAGGATAGCTGACCAAATGCAGGACTGAAGAGAAGCTGCCTGCAGCGCATCAACAAAGGCCACTCAAAAATACCATCCTCAGAGGAGAAGCTAATAAACACTCACCCCTGGGCTTAAATAGGGCTCCTGTTTGTGGAAAGCTCAGGTGGGGCTCATCTGGACCATTAAAACTAACCAGTGCCTTCAGGGCCTTGCCTATGGTCAGTTCTAATTTGTTTTCTCTGTCTATGGGTCTTGCTTTTGTTATAGTTTGTTGTCCTCTCTGACAGTCATCTCTTCTAATACGTAAAGACTAATAGTCTACCTAATTGTTCTTCCTATGGAAATTGTGTGATCATCCTTCTCACTGCTCTCTGAGCCCTCTCTAATTCTATATTATCCTGAGATGGAGCAAAAAGAGCAGAACTTCACATGATATTCTGGAGACAGAGATATTATAAATTTATACAGTGTGTAATTATTACCTGGTGTTTTGTTCTCCAAGCTTTTTTAAGACTTCCAAAACATTTGGATTTTGCTGGTTTAGTCACTACTGAGCACTGAGCTGCCATTTTAATAAGGCTATCTATTGAAATCACACCAATATTCTGAATAACAAAAATCTAGAACCCTTTTTATGCATAAAGGTAAGATTGCTTTACTTTCCTTTGCACTGAATTTCCTTTGCCTTTCATTGCTGAGCTGGTTAGGATTTTGAGGTCACTCTGCCTGTCTTCCTAGCCAGCCCTCATCTTCACTAGCTTGACTAACTGTGCATCTTTGTCAAAACGGGTTCCCTGGCTATTCATCCTTTTCTGACCATAGGATATATCTGCCTTTCAAACCACTCAGACTGGGAGAGACTTCGTGGTAAATATGTTTGGCAGGATGGTTGCAAGAGGTCTCCACCAGTGACTCCTAGCCCTGCATCGAGCTCTGTGGTCACCCCTGCTGTGGGGCCTGGTAGCAGGGGATGCAGTGGGGACAGGAGTGATGTGACACAGAGCAGTACAGTCTGGGGTACTCATAAAACGCTTTAGTATCTTCCCTTACTGTCTTAATCCACCTCTGTATTGTCACCGTTTTGGTAGAAATGATGCATCTGGCTGGCAGGCAGAGGTGTAGGAAGGAGACATTTTCGAGCTCTGTTATATATAGTCTGAGGAACTGTTGCTATTAATCTCTATCCTAGCAGCAATTTTCCTGCAGCAGGGGAAGAGAGAAACTTTGGGGCCATGTAGTTCCTGGGATATAATACATGCACACATACATCATAGCTCCTTACTTGAAAACTTTAAGTTTGGCTTTAGGCTTTAGCTTGGACAAAGCCTGCTCCGTATTTCTCATTCTCATCCATCAACCTTTCTCTCCCTTTGCCTATTTCTTTCAATTCTTGTTTCCATGGATCAGTCTCTCAGTTGGGTTGCCTGATGGGTATTTACAATTTCTGGCTTGTGTAGGCAGTTCACCCTCTCCTCCAGGTAACTGTGTGAACACACAAGACCTCCCCGCTATGCTTTCACATCTCCTCTTCCAGCTGAGGATTCATCCTTGTCCCCTCCAACAGCAACAAAACACCTACAGCCCCAGGTCCCAGCCATGTCTGTCGTCCCTGCAGTGCTCCAGGCTTCTTCAGTGCTATTTTAGGAGTGATTATCATGTCCCCCTGGGTTTCCAGTGTCTTTGAAAGTAGGGATGAGAAAAAGAACAAATCCTTCCATTACCCCGCAAGTCTCATTTGCTCTTGGGCTTCTTGGAGTTTTCATCCTTTTGCATGAGTCAGCCTGTTTTCCTCCTCAGTCTCAGCAAACAGTCTGCTGAATACTTCATTTTCACCACAGGTTGCAAAATGCCTGCCCTGTTGAGGACATGTAGTCTCCAAGCAGATTGCAAACTACAGCCCAGACCTTGTAATTTAAGATTTGCAGTCAAACACATCACCAAGCAACAGACAAAATACCATGTTACACCTTGCCTCACAATCACTCACCCTTGCGGAGAAGGAAATACTGCTTCCTTACTCCAGGATTAAGAAATCTTACAGAATCTCAATCTCCATTGTATTTTATTAATTTATTTTCATTTTTCCAATTTCTGCATCATGTACCGATCAAATAAGGTATCTTCCATCTAAGCTGATACAATCCTCACATTAGCTCTTTACTTCTCTTGCCAGTGCACTTTGCCATACATATTGAATACTTCCAAGAGAAAATATTTTAGAGGAATTTATTCTCAAAAATATCTTAGGTATTTAAAATTATGTTTTTCTCTTTCATAAACTGCCTGAAGATTAAGCAACATTTCCCAGATGAAAAAAAAAAAAATGTAGCTACTGTTACTGTTGCAGGCTTGGTTTCACTCTTCTGTTCAGAAAGTACAGTATTAGAAGGAGTGGAAACAGAACTCAAACATCACGTCCACTGTTACGCTTACATCTGTTATCAGGAACAATGCCTTTGATGAATTAAATAAATATTTTCTTTTAAACACAAAGCCACACAAAATTATCAACCATCTGTTTGAGAAATTGCACTGCAATTTTCCTCTCTGAGATAGCAGCTTTTGGTGAGGCATTGTAACTTTTATTTTTGCTGTCCCGTAGGCAACGTTATCCTCTGCTGACAGTGTTCCTGAATAGCTGAGAAATGGCTTTATGTGCATCTTGTAGGCAGCCAACACTAGCAGGAGCCACTACAAGAATAGAGATGGCAATGTTTGAAGACCTGATAGTACACGGGGCTTATGAACACAATTTCTATCCACACATCATCATGCTTATGACAAAGACTTAAAGAAGACACAAAAAAGACATGTATTTCCTTCCATAGGCAAGATGTTATATATCACATAAAGCTAATTCAGCTGGACTGTGAAATAGTTCCTGGGACCAGAGAAAAAAGATACAGGGTGTTTCAAAAAGATGAACCCAATTTCAAAGCAGTATCTTTCACGATGGCAACATGTTACAATTACAAAGCATTTACAGATGTTTAATGAGTTATCAAGATTTCATTTTTGAAACTCTATGCCTGGCCCTTTCAAGTGGTAAGAGTTTCGTTCATGGGCAGTTCGTGGTTGCAGAGATACAGTGATTTCAAATTGGGTCCATCTTCTCAAAACACCCTGTAGCTTGCAAAGTGACACTCTACAGACCTCCACTTTGTTCTCTGGCTCTTTCCTTCAACCACCTTCCCTTCAGTGTGGAAGCTGAGTTGCAGGATGTGTGCAGAGAAGAGGATGAGAAGCCCAAGAGCATCCTCTTTATTTACTGCAAAACAACAAGGTGGTACCATCCCTGTAGAGCTTAATGTCCTCTGTGATAGATACCCAAGCAGCAGACATTACCTTTCGACACATTACCTCTGAACAACCAACCAGGTGGTTATTTCAATGACAATGTTCATCTGTTGTTCGTCTGCTGAGTAAGCTGTCAGAAATACATCCCTCTGATGCTGTGAGCCATGCCAAGTCAAAGCAGTCTTCTGCTCTGATGTGGAAGTGGGAGGAAGTATTTTCTCAGTCTTCTCTTTTTTGGCAACTACTTTTATTTCATTGATATCTCGTAAAAATTACTGAGAAGTAGGCACATTTTTGCACTTACAACCTAAGCAGCTGCAGGACCCATCAAATAACATGCTAAGGCCAGGCTACAATCAATTGGAAAAAGCTGTTTAATAGGTACAGAGGTAGAGACAGGGGTGGTTGTTTGAGCCAGTATCAGGAGAGAAAACTGATGGAGCAAAAAATGTACAATCTGCTGAAAGACTTTACTGCTTCTTCAGACCAAGGCTGCTATTGTTTATTATGAACACAATCCTGAGAGGCAAAAAGTACCTTCCAAGATACACTAAGGACATTCATTACCATCACTGTTCTATCTGACCTTCTCGCAGGTAGATTTTTTGGGACTGAAGGAGATGCCACCTCAGGAAACTTGAAAAGTGCAAAGTTTATCCCTGTGGGATGGAAAATGGAATGAAAACTGTCCATCAGGGGTATCAAGGTAGAGCTGTGGAGAACCTTGGATCCAAAACTGAGTCTCACTGCTTATACCTCATAACAAAATAAAAGTATTAATAGTATTTTTAATACGTTCAAATTAAACATTACTAGATCTAGAGCTGGACTTCAATGCAGAAATCCCAAAATAGCTTGCATAAGTTTGTCCTAAAACTATCTAACTTCTCAAGGTGGCTAAAGATATCTGATAAGCAGTATATATTTGCCTAATGCTTAAAAAATTTAATGTAATTTCTTTGAAATTTTAAAGGCTGTACTGACACTCCCTCTGTAAGTGTTAAAACAAAAACAAGCCTCAGGATTTAAATGTCAAATATACTGGTTTCTGCATGCTTTGTGGTCCAGCAGGTTCTTTTGGCCCAACCAATTCATGTGGAATTCGTCAGATTAATTGCAGCACAAGCACTTGTAGGTTTACCCTTTGCTTTTTAAGATCAAAGAAGTATGTAGCACAAGACTTTATGAATCAGTCACAGAAGTGAATTTCTGCTTATCAAATGAACCCGTTTCTCTTCAGTCTTCAAGTGAAGCAGTGAAAACTCATTTTCCATTTTCTATAGGGCTGCTAAAGACAGAAACATCCTAGCTTGTGAATAAACTAGTAGCATACTCAATTCAGAAAAAAAAAAAAAAAGGACTTGCAATTTTCAGCCTGGATGGCAGATATTTGTCTTCTATTTTACCCCAAAAGTAAAATTTGCTATGTAATTACAAGCAAATCACTTCACCTATATCCTGCCTTCATCTCCAACCCCACTAAAACATAACCACACCTGCATCTTCCTATCACAAGTTGCCACTGCAATGCTTGATATATTTTTTTACACTTATTGGGCCCTACCCAAAATGCTTCCTAAAATGCATAAAGGTTTTTAAGTTCTCTGACAAAAGACCAGGAAATGGCAAATTATTGTTTGCAATTAAATGTATAAATGTTTTATTTACAACTGTGAGCATGTGCAGTTATGTTCCTCAACTAATTAACATACATTATTAATATAGGCATGCAATGCCATGGCAACTGGCTGTGAGAACCACAATGTTCACCGGAACGCGTGTGAGCATATATGAATCTATGTATTTAATACTGGAGACCATGTCATCGGTAATGGTATATGGTAATGTGATATAACTAGTTTCTCATTATTTATTAAAAATCATACAAAATAGTACAGAGACACATAAAATCAATACATTCCATAGTGTAGAGTATCAGCCATTTCCTTCAATATAAGACCTGTAACAGTCTCACATTCCCTCTTTCACCCTCTTAAGCAGCACAACAGTTTTCTGGGGTAGGAACAAAATGCCTAGAACAGCATTTTACTCAGTGACCGACACACTTTGAAGGGTGCTTCCATCAATTCACACGTACTTGCTATGTATTTGTATTTTATACAAACGCTGGGGTAGAGGTTATCAGGAGAACAGCCAGAAAGGGTCTGTGCTCCATGCCCTGACCGCCTGAGTTTGGAAGGTGGTTTCTGTATAAATACCACCAGCGGGCTCATTGTGATTCTTCTGTGCAAAAGCAGAGAGCGATTTCTGCTATCTTCCTGTCCCATTAAGGTGGAGCGAGCTTGTTTTCAGCCATCAGCAGTACACAGAGGCACACCTACCTACCCAGCGTTCATGGCCTGTGCTCTTAGCCTTCACTCTTCTGAGAAAGATATAGCCCCCACAGGGCCTGAGTGGTAAAAGTAAAGCCAGGCTCATTCAGCATCGTCCTTGCACACCTTCCATCAGCAGGAAGCAGCTCATGCATCAGTGCAAGCAATGGTGATGGACAGAGAGTGAACATCTCCTCAGCATCTCAGTTGGTCCGGTGCGCCCAGGAAGGGTGTGAGGCTGCAGCTCGGGCAGGATCATTTGAACAAGGATTATTGGTAGTTCACTGCACCACAAAAGCCTGGCATTATCTCAATAGGTATGCCAAGGATTTTCTTATTGCAGATGAATCACAGTGCCAAGTTCTTTTCCATCTCTGTCTCCTGGGAACGATCAGAATCCTAAAAATGAGTATATTGATACTCCTTGAGATCAGAGGTTTGTCATTTACTCCCCTTATCAGGTACAGCGTGATCAATTGTAACTCACAAACATGAATCTTACGAGGTTCTCCATAATAATTGTCTTCATCCCCCCCAAACTCCTGTCCTACAAGGTTGCTACACACAAAATTTTGCAGTGTCCATTTTGGAGAAGGAACATTTCACCACTGGAAATGAGAGGTGGTCCTCAATTCCTCCTGGACTGGTCAGACATTACAATCTTTTAAGTCAAACCATCATGAGCTCCATTCAAAATGGCAGCCTCAAAGGCCAACTTTCATACTCTATTACTGTGTTTAAAGAGCTCATTAAGTCAAATTTTCCATTTTGTAGATGCAGATACTTTTAATAGAGATATTTGAGGATGTTTTTCCCCTTTTGTCACTCCTTTCATGGTTCATAATTTTGTGAGGGTTTTAATACAGTCATAAATGTATGGTATTACAGACTATTAAAAGAAAATACAATTTAGCTTCAATTTTACTTAGAAATTAGCTGATCTTGAAAAGTTTTAAACTGTGGCACAGGAGATTCGTTTCCAGTTCCTGCTAAAAAAGCTTTCTGCATTATAATATGCAAGACATTTGATTGCTCTGTTCTTTCCCTATTTGTCTAAATATGTCCCTTTCCTCTCTATTAAATTGTCTTGGCTATGTGCTGTGACAGTGCCTAGCTCTCTTCTCCCTGTGTCCCCATGCTTAGTTAGGAACACATAAACCTGTACAGTACCTAACAGCAAACCCAATAACCTAGTAGAAACATGAAGCTTGTATCCTTATCATCTTTATCCTTATCCTTCACCATTCCATTGACTTCTCTATACAAAACGTACCTTGACATGAACAGAATAAGCCCACCTGCCTTTTTATAATAAGAAGACTATTTTACTCTTTCTTATAAAAATAAGTTGTCTCGAGCAGATGTAACAGAAGCAGATGCAGCATTACAGGAGATCTTTAACCCACTGGTCTGTTAGACAGGAAAGTAAGGAAGGTGCCAACGTTGCTTGTTAGTCTGTACAGATGTGCTCATGTTTTCACATCCAGCCTTGTTGATTTTAAAGGGACTTCTTGCCTGGGCGGAGTCTGCCCACACAGATTTCCCTGCAGCATCAAGAGCCACATTCATGGAGAAATCCAGAAAGCAGATTCTTGCAAAACGCAAGAAAAATGCATGGGTGAGGGGAAGAGGTTGAGATGAGGAACGTGGAAGAGTCCCCGCATCCATTTCTTGCACAGGGATGAAAAGCAAAGAATTTATTTCACTTGGGATTTCTTTTAAAGATATACAACTGCTTTGACTATTTAATTTCTATGCAAAGAAAAACTGGAAGTGAGAAAAAAGCCAAAAGCGTAACAGAAGCTGGTGAAAACCTATTTGCCTCTGAGAGAAAAGCTCTGAGATAAAACCATTTTTCTGTAGGTAGCTACAGAAGCTGTTAAGACCATGAACTGCAGTTACCAAACTGCATCCTTCTTACCAGAACATACAGTCTGCCTCGGCACAGGTCGCTGGAGCTTTCGAGGGAAGTTGTAATTGCTGGTTTGTTCCCCTGGGGCAGCTCCAGATGCCAGTCTGAGGCCCTGAGGGCTTGAGTGTTTGATAGTAAACTCTGCTGGTCTTTACCAGACAGTGACTCACAGGTTTTGTCTGGCAAAAGGAGAGAAGGAGCCTGGCTTTCTGTTTTGGGACTGCATACAGTGGCCAAGTGGTTTCCTTAACTGCGCCTGTATGAGGCTGACACTAAGCAGACATATGTTGTACCATATATGCTCTCGAGTTACAGCCAGCTCAGTCCCACTGCCCAAATCCAGCTCATTTTCTGAATATACGTTATGTATCAACATCCATGTGTTTAACCACTGGCGCTACTTTGGTGTATAAACATGAATTCTCACTAGGAAGGAAGCTGCCAATACAGATTATATGAACAAAAAGAGACGTGCAGACTGTGATGGATAAGAGCAGGTTTTACATAAAAAGCATTGCAGGTACAAGGAGAGGATCTATTTCCTGACCACTTGCAATACACGTATAGTAAATCTAGTGAGAATGAGACAGAAAGGCCATACACACTTCTCCAAACTAGCTGCTGTCACATGCTCTGTATTTATAACAGGTTATTTTGGAAACATAGTCTTTTATTTTTCGTGATGTATAGGGCTTGAAGGATGGACCCAGCATGAATATATATCCAGATACAGCGATGCTTTGACTCTTCACTTATGAACATACCATGCAAGTTATCTTAGTTACAAGTGCATTTGCAAAACTATGCTCCACCAGTTTTACAATATGACAAGTGAGAGCTGATGGTAGTTCTCAGCAGCCCACCTTCCAACCAGTAATGAAGAAATGGCATGTTTCAGGTGCTTTAAAAGGAAACATTGTGGACTTGAAGATGAGTGCCACTTTGAGTCAACAGAAAAAAAAATGGAACTATGAGACATTTGCGGGTGGTGACTTCTTTTCCTGAAATGAGACTTGTCCAAGTATTAAGCAATATATTTGGTAGCAAATGGTTGCTGGATTAGCTCCTAAAAAAGATGCTAATTTTAGGATGTTTTTGTCCTGGTCTAAACTGAGAATTACCGTGAAACCAAAGGTACAGAAATACCAGCTGGGAGAGGAGGAGAAAAGTGTGCATCACTTCCCACTTAAGCCAATAGTGTCAGGCTTTAAAACAAGGACGTAGACTAGAGTGGAGGCAGACCTAATGTTGTAAAATATCAGCACTGGTTCTGCATTTATTTAAAAGGAAGCCGTTGCAGATTCAGAGAAAGGTAGGAAGTTCATCTTTGTAAATATGCTACCGGCTTGGGACTTGGGCTAATATAATTCTTGGCCCACAGATCTTCTGTGTGTACTTGGACAAGCCAGCTATGCTCTCTCTCTCTCTCTATACCACACCTGTACAACATGGATGCTATTTCTCTGTCTCACTGTTTGGGGAAGAGGACAGGGGGTTTTGCACACATTGGAAGAAAAGTCTCAGGGAGAAAGAGCCAGGAGAACAGCACTGGCAAGTCTGAGCTTACGTGACTAGGGATTGGGAGAGGGAACTTGCCACAACACTGAACAAAAATTATGTGGCTTCCAGGAAAAAGGGGGCAGCTTGCCAGAGCTGTATTTAAACAGGTGGCTTAAAAACACCATCTGTGATTTCAACTGCCAGTGCTGAACCAGAATGAACTGCTTTTTGGGAGGAGTATACGAAGATGGAAAGCCATTTATGATTCTCTGGGATTATGATAGCAAAGATCAGCCAAGACGCTTTTAGACCTTGTTCTCCACATCAGTTGTGTTTTGATGCTGTGTCATCAAGCTGTGGCACAGGGAAAGGCAGCAATAGTAACACACATATTCTCATAGCATCCTTCATCGCAAGAAACGATGGTCTAAAGATAAAGAAGAGGTGGGATTTGAAGGAGGAAGTCATATATTTTATTAGCCCAAAGAGTACAGCTGTGGGAGGAGCGAAAACCAGACAAACTTCTGAACACCAAAGCCCATGGCATAGGCCACCCTGTTAGAGTCCTCCAGGGCTGTGAAAATCGTGCAGCAGGTCAGGGATGTGACACAGAGACTGCAGTTTTATTACCTCAACAGCAAAATCTAGGAGAGCTGGTCAGGAGTGTTGATTTTCAGGAACAACGATCCAGTCATTCCTCTAAAAGCAGATATAAATAAAAGACATAGCCCAAACTGGTCGAAGTCCTTTGCTTCGGCTACAAGGGCAATGGCCTCTGCAGCAGCAAATGTTGCACTGGGGTTGGAGGGGAGGCTCTATTGAAGCAAATAATGACTTTGCAATGAGTTTAGCAGCTGTGCATAAACCCAAGCTACTAAAATGCATCACCTCTAATTAGATTATCAGACTCGTGCATGTGTATTTTGTGAAAGCCTCCATCATTTTAATTACTAAGGGTCTCAAGTCAGAGGGTGATTCGGGTGAGAAGAGTATTTCAGGCAGGGGAAAGATTACTTCTCCCAGATGGGGCTAGTAAGGTGGGTTTAAATACAGCTGTGTTTTGAAAAAAATTGAATAAATTGGAATGTACGAGGTACCCATTGCCTGTTCCTCTTGCAAGGCTTCATATAAAATGAAGGGAAGAGGGAATGAAATAACAAAATCTATTGTGCACCATTAAGGATTGTGCCGCAAACACTGGAAATGTTATTAACCTGATAACCAAATATGCGGGCTTTCATACAAGTGGCTAAGCAGAGGGAAGAAAGTAATTTATCCAATTAAAACCTGAAACTTGACAACTTTTTCTTTTCTTGAAAGTCATGAGCACTCGCAGCACCTCATACTCAGTTTTGGTAGTTAAATTGCCTCAGGAAATAAAAAGCTTTTAAAAAGTCACAGGCAGGCTAGCTTTGAAATTTCAAGCTGCTGCCCCTATAAAATAAGAACAAAGCAGATACAAAGCATCATGGGTTTGCAGCTTTTAATTTATTTCTTCAGTTCAACTGGCATAATGTTCATCTCTCCTTTGTACATTTCTCTAAAATACTGAATTGTCTGACATGGAAATTTATGTTTCTTCGGGCCTATTCTTTTATAAAAAGCTTCTAGCATTGCCCAGTAAGGCTGACTGACACTTTACATTATAGGACGCAGTTGCTTCTGGCTTTGCCAAATGTTATCCGTTTTGAGTAATACCACCTCCGCTGAATGTTTGCCTCAGGCTGATTATCTTTAATTTAAAAAAAAAACAAACCAAACAACAAAAACAAACAAATAAAATAGAAATCTGTCAAAGTGGTTCAACTGTTTCTATATAAAATACTAGAAAAAATAGTGGTTTGGACATTAGAACAATATTTTTTTTCTTTGAAATGCTAAGGTGACTTGCTATTTTGAAAGAGAAAACTGAAGTTGGGCAGAGGCGGCTTCTGAGTCAGACAAAGAAAAGAACCTGGCCAGGTTTCAGGTGTAAAGAAAATAACATTTCGGAAGTTCGGATTGCTAAAAATTACAGTCCTGAGCGAGCACGCAATTCCCAGGCGTACAGACAAGCTGAATGCCACCCTCCTGGACTATTACCAGGGCAAAGCTGGTCCTTCCCATAAGCCCACATGGGTGCGGAGGCGAGCGGCGGAGCAGAGCCCGGGTAGGCCGTGTCTCTCGGGAGAGGGTGCCCGATGTCCCAGGAGCAGGGAGCCATCTGGTCCAAACGCATTTAACAAACTGGTTCAGTTGGGGCATAGAGGAGTGCATTAAAATAAGGGGTGAAGTGAGGGCGAGGGAAGACAAACCGCTGTTAAAAACAGCAGGAAAAATGAGACTGCAGAGAGCTATACAGCTATACAGCACCTGGAGGCTGCGTCCAGCTCTGGAGCCCTCCATCTCTGAGAATGAGGACCCTCTAATGTTACCTTTATATACATAGTTTCACCCCAGCTAACTGACTATATAGTAAGTCCATAATTTTTGTGCAAAAGAATTGCCCTTCAAGTTATGATGATCAATTNAAAAAAAAAAAAAAAAAAAAAAAAAAAAAAGGCAAAGTTTTAAAAACCAAAATGTGTGGTCACGCACACAATCTGAAGTCGTATGGTCAACATACTATGATTTCTGCCAGGACTGCAGTGTGTTTTACTGTAGGTTGGTTACAAGTGCCTTTGATTTCTTCATCCCTAAAAGCTCTGATATTTTCACAGGAAAAGGGAAAATCATATGTTACCTTCAGACACCACATCATCACATTAGAAACTCTGAGACCACCTAGCTGGCAGTTTATTTTGTCATAAGTCCATTCACACACTGAATTTTTGACACTATTTTGTACTCTCTTTGAACAGCTTTACATAATATGACCTTCCTGTCACTGTTTTTTCCCTTCAGAGCATTTGAGGTTTTAATAAAGACATATTTCACCAAAATGCATCAGATAGAAGCTTGAGGGTACAAATGTTTTAAGGACAGAACAGATTAAAACCAAAAAACCACACACCCGGACTAGCAGAGATAGAAAAAGGAATAATATTTCAAATTTTCAGAAAACAGAGCTCGATAGCACAACTCCCAGATATCCTTGGGCAATTTCTCAGCTTGAAGAAGACGCTGCTCCCCAGCCAGACACTTCCAGGAAGCTAAAACAGAAGAGGCTACTGATTTATTTTTCTACAAGGGCTCATGTAGAATAAACATAACTATGCACCAATGCGCACAAAGCAGCAGGTGGTCTCAGAGGTCCACCCATGTGGTTCTTGATATCACATGTGACAATGCTCTGCCAAATTTACCACCTTCCACATCAGGCAAAGATTATCTTGTAGGTGACACGCGACAGCCGGCAGGCACCCAGGTTGTGCTGTCAGCATCTATCCCTCATTAACAGCTCCTGAACCATTGGCCCAGAGGAATATGCATTTCCAATGCAATTAAATTGTTTAAAATATTTTTTTTTTTTTTAAAAAAGAATCATCTGAGAGACCAAAATTACTGACCTGCTGAAGAGAAAGTGCAGAGCTTGACTGTCTTGCACTCCCAGGGAAGTGAATGTGGGGCATGATGGCAGCACAGAGTGTGCAGGTGTCCCCTGGCACAGGGGACAGGGTGGCATCACTGCAACGGGAGGAGAGGAAAGAGACACCTTGAATAGGAAGGCAAAAGACTGAAAGACACAGGAATTTGGGCTGCATGAACTCCGCGGCTGACAGAATTGCTTGTTTTTTAATACAGGCCAGTGAAACTTATCTGTGTCTTCCCAAGCAAGTGTAAAGTACATCTGGCCTGCAATGAGGTATTCTTGGAAGGATGCAAAATTGTGCTAAAAGAAGCAGTAGTTTGTCAAAATCCTTCATAAATATCTCAAACTAATCTGAAGTAAGAAAATTAAATCTGTTGAAATCCTCCTGATGCCATTCTTAATAAAGAATCCGAGTCCTGAGGAGGGATGCTATATAAGATAGCGAAGTTGTGTAATAAGATTATCCTGGTGCCTACTTTATGAACTCTTGCCTTTTCATAGCTTTATTAACGTTGTCCTGGCTTATCTCACTTGTAGACAAGATATTTTTCAGCAATAAAAGCAGAGGATTGTTTACTGACTAGTCTACAAATTTATTTTTGCCTTTCACTTATTTCTGAAAGCAGTGCTTCAGCATGCTAACGCAAAGAAAAAAAAGTATCCCCCTCTCTCCTCATTTGCCCCATCAAACATGATCTCACACAACTTTGGATCTTAGGTAATTTCTAAAGTCAGGTAATGATGAACTCCTGTCACCAGCCAGGAGAGATGACACAGGCTTCCCAGCCAGATACAAGGTTTTGCTTCAGTCAGTTCTACTCTGTAAGAAAAAGTCTACCAGACAGTCACTCTTAACCCCATAAAAATTTCTGAACTGAGTTTTATCTCCTCCTGGCCAAGTGCCTGGGTAATTCATACCATCGCAGTATATAGTCTCCAGTGAAACATACACTTCTCATTACAATGATTTTGCTAGGGTTTTCATGAACTGTTTAGATGTATTTGTTATAAATATGAACAAGCAGATCAAAGTGACAGTTTGCCAGACCCATGAATGAGACCACACATCAGCTCTTGTATTCCTGTGCTACACTCATTGGGTATAAGGTTTTCAAGAGGGATATTATTAACAACTTCTACCCCAAAACCAAATATTTTGTGGTACTGCAGTGTTATACAATAGTACATTTATGTTAGGGGCACATACTGTATTTTCATTACACTTAACTAAATGGGCTGTTTGCAACAACCAGCCTTCCGTCTTACAACCCTTCCTACTGCTGAATAACATGTGTTTGCTTTTGTCTCTCTTACTCTCAATGATCTCTGCTTTTCATCATGGTCGAAACATCCTCATTCCTTTATCTATATGGGGTCAACCAGAGCACGAATTATTCCTGCAAAAGTATAGGGGTTTAATCCCACAGGTCACCTTCCTCCATCTATTAGTCGTCATTTATTTCTACATTGTAAACCAAATTAAGTTTCACTGCACATACATTGTTCTGTTCCATCAATGAGAAAATACTTAGGACTCGCAAGACAAGTGCATGTGGCTTAGTCTGTTCAAAATAACAATATATACATCCACTAATATTTGTTACATCCTCCTTATCCTCCTTATCCTTTGGTCTATATCCTATCCTATCTATAGGATAGATCCTATAGATATCCTATCCTATCCTATCCTATCCTATCCTATCCTATCCTATCCTATCCTATCCTATCCTTTGGTCTATATCCTATATCCTATCCTCCTTATCCTTTGGTCTATAGGGGAACAAAGACAGGAGATTGTCATCAAGAGGAAAAGTTCCTCTACTTTAGAAAAATATTCAAAGAATGCTACTCTTTTTTTTTAAATAATTTTCAGATTCCTTCACAAAATCTCCATGACTTTGCAATTGGCAGTAGCCCAGTAAGCTCACCAACCAATTATCTTAAGTCATCAATGATTTTTTTTTTTAAATTTTTTTGGCTGACCTTGAATTTCAGAGTGTTACTCAAATCTGGTGGCTATGATGGTGAGACCAATTCAAATTAGTGATTTAGAAAAAGGAGCACCTTTTCTGCAAAGAGCGCCCAGTTCCTGAAATGTTTCACATATAGCTTAGTTCCTCTTGGATTATAATTAGTGCATGAGTTGTGGCACAGCAATGAAGAAAGTGAATCAGTTTTCTATGCCTGCAATTCTTGTTTAGGAGATCTACCTAGTATGACTTTTTAAAAAATCTCTGACCCACTCTCAGTCTACCCACGGCACAGACCTACCATATTAGCAACTCTAGGGCCCATCAGTTTAAAACAGTCTCCAGGTTTTGTACCATTCTGTCAGTTATTAAGTTTTGATCCAGTGCCTCCTACAAAATTTCCAGTGGAAAGAATGACCCTCTGTGGTGAACTTAAGTTCTGAGACAGCAGCCTTAAAAAATCTTTAAGAGTATTCCGTGGGACACAGATTTATTAACATTGCTTTATACCTACTCCAGACATGATCAAGTGTGTGCTGGCTTTGCCTGGGACAGAGTTAATTTTCTTCGTAGTTGCTAGTGTGGGGCTATGTTCTGGATTTGTGCTGAAAATTGTGTTGATAACACAGGGATGTTTTAGCTATTGCTGAGCAGTGTTTACACAGAGTCAAGACCTTTTCTGCTGTTCACATCACCCCACCAGTGAGTAGGCTGGGGGTGCACAAGAAGCTGGGAGGGGACAGAGCTGGGACAGCTGACCCCAAGTGACCAAAGGGATATTCCACACCATGTGATGTAATGCTCAGTATGCATTTTTGGGGAAGAAGGAAGGGAGGATGTTTTGAGTGATGGTGTTTGTTTTCCCAAGTAACTGTTATGCCTGATGGAGCCTGGGTTTCCTGGAGATGGCTGAACACCTGTCTGCTGATGGGAATTAGTAAATGAATCCCTTGTTTTGCTTTGCTTGTGTGCACAGCTTTTGATTTACCTATTAAATGGTCTCCATCTCAACCCACGAGTTTTCTCACTTTTACCCTTCTGATTCTCTCCCCCGTCCCACTGTGGGAGAGTGAGTGAGTGGGTGCATGGTGCTTAGCTGCTGGCTAGGGTTAAACCATGACAACACACAAAGATGCAAAAAGTTAATGACAGTGCCTCTTCAACTACAGAGGGAAATTTATAGAGATGAACACTGCAAATATATACTGGGAATTACAATTCTAGATTAGAATAAGATTTTGAAATTTCCATAGCTTGACTATTTATTGAGAGACTATATTTAAATGGGCGAACATTTAAATACTATATTTTAGCTGGAAATATGTAAGTAGACACTGTATTGTGACCAAGTCAGCTGCAGAAAGCAATTGAAAAGCTAGTAATAACAATATGATCTATTTTAATGAAGAGTGGTGCTGGAAGTGACGGCCTAGGTCACTTTTCTTAAAAAAGCAGTGGGACCAAGTTTTCCTCCTGCTAGGAGCAGAGGTCCTTCTTGCAGCTGGCAAGCAGCAGGCACACTTCCTGTGAACAGACCATGAATCTTACAACAGAGCAGGGTATACCCAAGAGCATGAGCTCACACGTAGATGCCAGGCCTTCGCAGCACTTCTGCATTGATGTCTGTAAACACAGCGAATGTTGCTGGAGAAATGCAGCATCAGCAGCCCTACAACCACACCTCACCCAACAGATGCAACGTGTCCCTGCTGGCAGCCCCCTGCATGCAAATTTTATGCTGGCTTGGGTAGATGGCCCTTTTCCGGCATCCAAGGAAATGGCCAAATCCCATCTCTGTTCCAAAGGGGACAGTGGGGAAGAGCATTATTTCTGCACCACCAAGGGAATGGTCATTTTGCCTTTGCCTCTCTAGAAAGGAGGGGAACCGCATGATTGCTTTGGCTGTGCTGGGCACACACCAGGACTGTGGCTCTTGGCTAGTATCAGCATGATCCTGAAAGCCAGCAAAACATGAGGACAGCTTCTTTTGGCTCCTCCTGTTCAAACAGGTCATGCAATCGAGGAGGTCTGTGTCCTAGCAGAGGAAGGGTCGGGTTGGGCAACAGAGAGCCAGAGAACATCTTTCCCACCTCAGGCTAACACACCTTCCTCCTCCAGTGCTAAGGTGATAACTACAGGGCTACAAGCACTCGTGGCATAAATTCGGCTAAATCACTTAATTCCTTCCCCTTTCCTTCCTCTCCACTTTTCTTCCCCAAATGCTTTAAGAGCTATAATTAGGGCAGTGCCAGTGGGAAGTGGAAGGCTTAACATCTTAACATCATCTTAACATAGGCCAAGTGCTATTACTTTGATGCCACGAACACATAAAAGAATAGCAGCCCAGGGATAAAAAAGAGTCACAAGATTAAGTAAACTCTCTAAAACACTATTATAAAAACTATATAGAATAGCCTAACACTCAGGGAGTTTACACTTCTCTCTTCTCTGGCACAATCCTGCCATATAAACTACCTACATCCCTATATTCTGTTAGATTATGGGCCAGCTGAGTTTAAGAAATGTTTTCAGAAGCAGTGATTCGGTAGTGTTTCCACTCTTCTGGTGTTCACCTCTCATGCAGCAAGATTCATATTGCATCTTCTTTAATTATCACTTTGATCATTAAGGTTCCTGAAGAAAAAGTGAAAACAGACATTCTCGAACAGCAGATTCACAGTAATGCAGTTTATGGAAAAATATAAAGTTCTTTAAGGGTACTGTTTTCTCCTGCAGCTTTTAATAAATGTTAACTACTTGAAGTGACTAACAAAGCATATAATACAAAATATAAGTAAATAATATAAAGTAGATAATAAACTACATAATCAGTATGCACTAAATGCATACTTTTGTTGATATGACTGTCTCTGAAATAGAACCTCTGTACTGACTTCTTGTACCTACATCTTCATCTGATTTTTTTCCCCCTTCTGTTGTTTCCTCCTGGACACCTACGATTCCCTGCCCCAGCAAGAACGTAACTCACCTGCCCTGATATCCCATCTTTCCCCCCCACCCCCGGCATGCTGGCAACACCACCCTCTCTCTTAAGTTTGAATTTTTTTAATCGTCTTTCCCTTGTCTCACACAAAAAGGGTCAGAATGAGGCAAAATAATCTATTTGGCTTTCTTTTCCGGTCTGTAGCAGTAAGAGTCCTGGAAGCTGAAGTCTGGTCTATAAAGCACATTTTCTATTGTCCACTCAGCATTTGGCCACTGAGTGGACTGAAAACACTGCTGTTGTGAGGAACTTCAAAAGCATAGAATTCACACGCATCTCCAGAGATGCAGATGGATGAGTTGATTCTTCTGTTCTTATTTCACACATAAGTTTGCCAATTTTCAAAAGAGCTGATTGGAGAACCTCTAGTTCAAAGCAGGCCCATTTGCTTAGAGCCAGAAGCATAACTGTGACATCCCTAGATGCCTCGAGAACTGCAGAACACACACGCTAAAGACAATTTTTGCAATTCGTCCCAGGAATTCTGTCAGTTACAGCTGAAAAATCCCATCTCTGCTGTTTGCTGTGCCCAGTACACGATGGCTGGTCAGCACTGCACGCAACTCAGCGTTTTCACCACCACAGCCAAAAACGCAGTTTGGATTACAGCTTGTGGAGTAGTAGTCTTAACCTTAGTGCTTGGCCCTTTTCTTTAGCTACAACAAAGTGAACAGAGCTCCCTTTAGAAAGAGGATAGAAAATATATTTGTAAGCATAATAATCAGCTCATCCCCCACTTTTCCCCCCACTCCTGCAAACACAGCCTGACTGTGAAGTCTGTCGTGAAATCCGCATGTGCTGCATTCTAGGAAGGGAGTGATGGGAGAACATCCTTTTCATTCTCTAAATTAAAAGCAGCGATTGAATTAGCCCCCCTCAGCATCACCGCTGCCCCGCGTAGCGTGTGACCGAGCTGGATGCATCTAAACAATAGGCCCATACAGATGATGCACAATAATTCACTGGTTGATTTGGGATCTGTCTTCCCGGCACCTGCTGCAGCTGAAGCCCCCATCTGTGCTCCCCAGAGAGCTTCAGCATGTCAGCACTTAATGTGCTTGGTGTCACTGTGCTTCCTGAGCTCTTGTTTTGTAGGAGTGAAAGAGAATTTGGGGAGGAGAGGGCTGGAGGGGGAGGAGGCTCATAAAAGCGCGCACACACGAAAAGCGTGAGTTTTAATGAGAAAACAGGTCAGGGGGCACTGACACTGCAGGCAAACACTTAGTGCAGGGAAGAAGTAATTAGGTGCACAAATCTCTGTTGTTAACAGATGCTTTGAGCACTGCACAAAGGAAGTGGATCCTGTGTTTGAAAAGAGCTGGAAAGCTTCATTTTTGCTTCTCTCTGTTCAGGCAGATCAGTGACAAGGAGGGAAGGAGAACCAGCAAGATGGAACTCTGGACAACCAGAGCATGGGTCCCCCTTCATTCTCTGAGCCCCACTCCCTCTGTCCATTTACCACACCATCCACCATCCCAAATACTTTGCTCCTCCCAAACTGTGAGCTTATTTTTTTATAGGTATGTCACATGCTTGGTTCTGATTTTTGCCCCACTGCCATCACTTTATCATTACACGTTTCATCATTCTCATTCATTACTGCAGCTGTATCCCCCAGGCTTTGCTGACAGGTAGAAGGATGAAGCCTGTGTCTTTATTTCATGTCTCCACATGTTCAGCTTGCTTGTAAATCCAGCCTAAATGTCAGGTGACCACTCTACACTGGATATGCAAAACAACAGTAAGAAACCCAGAAGCATCTTTTACACCAATTATTTTATTTCCTGTCATTGCTTAAAACAAAACAAAAAACAAAACAAAACACACAACAAAAAAACCCCAAACAAAACAAAATCAAAACTAAAAACAAAACAACTTTCCTAATAGTTCCATCTCAGAGACTCTCAACTGCTTTAGAAAAGCAGCTGTGAGGGTCATTGTTGTTACATTAAAACTTGCAGTTGAGGGTAGCTATGAGTAGAAGGTATACACACTTTTAAAACTGCCATAGTACTGAGAAATCATATAATGCAAATTAAGGTATCAATTACCAGATGTCACATTCTGCCCCCTTATTCACACTAAGCCAAACACCCAAATTAGGACCTTTCATATACTCTGATGATTCTGCTCTTCATATTCTGCCAGAATAAATGAGAAGCAAGTCCCCTGAAGATATGAGGTGATACCAGTTTCCAGGAGACCAAATATACAAGTGAGTAGCATTCTGGATTCACATGATTAAATTCCACATCTCACCCAGTATTTTAGATAATTTTTCTCTCTGTTTTACTAAAAAGTATATAAAATGTCCAAGATTCTTTTACTGGATTTAGCTAATGGAAGTTAAGTGCATGCATCTGCAGGTAAGCATAAAAATGACTGTCCTGCTTACCGTCTTCATCTTGCACTTCAGAAATGATGATAAAAAAATCTGACTGCTCACCCAGGATCTGCTCCATCACCTGCTGAAACAC
This sequence comes from Pampusana beccarii, assembly GCA_013399365.1. NCBI lineage: Eukaryota > Metazoa > Chordata > Aves > Columbiformes > Columbidae > Pampusana > Pampusana beccarii. The sequence goes on along the minus strand of VWYH01005197.1, from coordinate 33,330 downwards.
ACAGGAACTGTTTCTTCCAGTAAGGCCTGACTCAGCTCCTGTTGGACCTAACTTCAGGTGCACAGGTTTGCAAATAATAGGGGTTCCCTAAAGGTCACAGAAACCATCACTGGAAGAGTCAGAAAAAAAGCTGAACAGCCTGGTCTTCCAGTTCCTTGTCGCATTGTCACAGAGCAATACCTTGGTGTGCAAGTGAAACCTCCCATTTACATTGTTCTGCTCTTTGGTTTAAATGTATTTATTTATTTTGTAACCAAATTCTCTCTCCTAGGCTAAGAGTGGAGGTCCCATAAAAGAGGTAAGATACCATCACATATGAACTGACAGTAAAAAATGTTTCCCAAACTGCAGAGCTCGCATTGTTGCTGAGGTGAGTTCATACGCAATTGCACAATATGCCACACTAAGGTATGTGTTACACACAATGAGCTTTGCATCGTGGTGACCCTGAACACCACTGTGGTAGCTCTGTCCCTTGGTCACATACTGCAATCCTAATGCCTGTGCTCACCATGTTCAGATGCAATTGCGGAAGCCAATAACTTCTATGCACTGTTGGGATGAGAACTGCTCACGAATACCCTTCCTAACACAGCAAATACCACAACTCAGACTGGAGCCATCGCTTAGTGCTGCGTGGGGAGCTCTGTGTTGCAGGGGCACCTTTGCCTCATGTGGGGGATGTTTTCCCAGCAGGAAATATTCCTCCTTGATTCATTTGCAGACTATATTATTTCAATACTAGAAAAGCTGAGTTCGTGCTATCAGTTACATTTTCAAAGCCACTTTATGTTATTTGAGAGAAGTGCTAAGCACATAATGCAAAACCACAAAAGTGCTTTTTTGGCATTCTTTAACTTATGAAAAAAATGGCTATGTTAATTTAAGGTTGTTGTAGCCATCCTCAGACTGAATTTCAACCCAGGGAAAAGTTGTTATTGTTATGTGCCTTTTGAGAAAGGAAAAAAAAAAAAAAAAGAGGCTTATTTTAAGAAGCTGAGATGACCTTCATCAGAAGTAATAGCCACTGTAACACCATCATTCTACAAATGGCACACACAGAAGGGAGGTGCCTCGGGATTAGAAAATAGAAATAGGAAATATGGACAGTTCAGTCAGTACTTTGGTCTGCTATTGACTTATTATTTGGTGTCAGGTAAGTCCAGGAAAGTTAGTGGAAGAATTTTATTTGACTCAGTTGTCTTTGGGTGAGAGTCTTAAACTCTCTACACATGCTCTGTTGACCTCTCTGTAAAACTGAGATACTGAATACTCCCATGAACTAATTGATTAATCTTTGCAAAACACTTTCTAATCCTTTGGAAAGACTACCTGATGATTATTGCACACAATAAGTTATATATATGGATATATAGGTATAAAGATCTATCTATAGAGATAGGCAGTCGTCTCTCTGTGAAAAAATTCCAGGTGAATTATTGATGTTGTTTTTTACTGGCATGTGCTCTTGTATTAATAAAAAGGCAAACATTTAAGGACACTTTTATCTACAGGACCACTTTTAAGCTACATGGGGACAACACAAAAGACAACTGTATCATCTCTCAGCGGGTCAGTTCCATAACCACTTTAAACTGGCTTAAGGCTTGCTGCCACCGCCAAAAAAAGTAGTTCCATCCTCTCGCCACCATGGTTTCCTGCACGCATCCTTGTGCTGCCTGCGCACTTAGAAATCTATTTTTTTTCCCCTTCCTCTGGCTGTTTTTTGGCCAGATCTGTTCCTCTGCATGGTTGTGTGGCTGCATGGCAGCAGGGATGCTCGAAAAGTAAGGCTCTGTGTCAACCCTCAGCCAACCTCTATCACAGATGGTGGCTTTGGGACTAGGAGAGAGGCTGTGACCCAGAGCACAGGTGATCTGGAGACACAGAAATAACACACCAACCATTTCCAAACCCTCATCTGCTCACTAGCTTCTGAGCAGCACCAGGCCTGCCTGCCAGCTCGGTAGCAGCCCAGCCTGCGCTTCTCTATGGTGCGTGGGAGCTTTCAGCATTACTATGTAAAATCCATCTCTGAGTACAAATACCACATGGAGGAACAGCAACATGAGACCAGTGCAAAAGCTGTCTGTGCTGAGCCCAAACACACACACACAAGCCTTAATAATACAGATTTTAAAAGTAAAATAAAAAATGGCTCATTTTGCCAGACAAATGAAGAAGAAAAGTTATCCTGGCAGCATGTGGTTTTTTTACAGTAACAGGTAATATCTCTGAGGACTGCCAAAAACTGAGCAAAATACAACTGAGTGCAGTGAACTATTAATAAATTTTAACTCTTAGTTGGTCACTGCACTCAGATTGCTTTGCTTCTACTGTCAAAGTAGCAGAGCAAAGCATGCTGACAGCTTCCATAAATAGCAGACATTTAAATAATTCATCAGCAGGCGAACGGGATGCACATTTAAACGGAATGTGAGCATCTCCCTCACCAGCTCTTAGAGCCCAAGTTAGCTGAATGCATCTCCTTGTAGGCATCAGTCAGCTCCAACATAAAAGAGCAACACAAGAGCACAAAATCAAAGGGAGTAGTTTTGTCTGAGGTTTTACATAAGGGACCAAAACTTTTCTGATTCTTAAAGCTGTGTGGCAAACACTAAGCTTCCTGCCTGTACAGTGCAAATAAGTATATTTCTCACTTGAAGAGCTCTCCTGTGTATCGAAAGAACAAACGGAAGGTGTTTAGAAGCAGGAAAACTGGCTTTCCAAGGGGCTTTGGATGCTTAGACACACAGCTGAGATGTCATTGACATTGATAAAGCAAACCCTCAAGTGACAACTAACCCCATAGGTGTGTTTTGATATGCTATAGCAATGCCATATGCTATTTATAATAGCTATCTATAAGCAGGGTAAGCTTGGAAATGGAAGATGCACAGCAAAGCGTGGGGATTCCTAGGCCAATATATGATGATTCTCCAGAAAGCAAAAAGAAGCAGAGTGCAATGCCACAGTAACATGGCTGGGCTGCTTCCAAGACCGAGCTAATGTATTCAGCAGTGGCTCACATGTCTTCACATAATGAGTGTTCGCACCACTGTTCAAAAACCCTCAGCACTGAGTCACTAGGTATCTAGTACACGTCTAGGCCCCATCATGAGCCACAAAATACTGTGAATCTGCTGGTTTCATCTGCCAGGCTCTCCATGCACTGATTGCCCTGCGCTGCCAAGGAAGCGTGCAGAGGACACCACCACTTCCTTCTGCTCTGTGACTTAGGACGTTCACCTGGAAGGCTTCAGGAATTAGTGCAGTGTCTTGGGCTTTGGGAGATATAGGTCAAGCTTTTTAGAGGAAGGTTAGCTGCAAGGAGAAGATGAAATGCTCATTCCTCCTCTGGCCAGCTACTGAGGTGAAGCTCAGTCAGAGAGCAGACTCATGACTTATGCTCAAGTGGAGCTAGTTGTTTGCCACAAACAAAAGAAAACAGATGCTGTGATTCTAATTTGTAGAATGAACGCAGTTTCCTCTATAATACACAGTCAAGCAAAACTGGCTCGACATAAAGAAACAATTCCAAGAATAAAGAAAGATTCCTCTTAAATTAGCAAGCCTGATGTACAAGGATCCAGCATAGCCCTTAAATATATACAAATATCAGTAAGGATCAATGTGACTTTGCTTGTGCAATGCCTCATGGGATCAGGCACTACATTTTCCTGTTGCAAACAAATAATACCATTATTAGAAACAAAAAAGAAACATAGGCTACAAGGTTGGTCATTTCAACAAAATAACCCTACTATCTGAAAGCGAATGCCCAAATAGTCAAGAAAAATGAGTTGAGCAAAATGTGCAATCGCATTGGGAAAAGCTATTACTTATTCAGTAGCAAATGCACTAAGGATATCATCACAAGCAGCAGCACTGCCAAGTACTATTAAGAAGCTGTGCATTGAGTCAGGCTGCTCCTCATAATTTATTAAATGAATGCCTCTTTCTTCATCCCAGCAAAGACTGGCTTCTGAGATTAGGATGTTAAGAATGATTGGGTAAAATGTTTTCTGCAGGACAGTTTTCCAAACAGCAACAACTTCTATTTGCTTTGTGCACTGTGGAAACCAGTGCCTGACATTGATGCAGTCCTCGTAGGCCTGGCTGCCACTCGGCAGGGTGGCCTCAAGCTCCAGCTAGGAGCTGGGCGCATTTGTCCTCTGTCAGGTGCCACAGGAGATGTGACCTCCTCCAGAAAAGCCAGCTGACATGCCGGCAGTTCCCTCACCTGCACTGCTAGAGAGCTGAAGGCTGGGGACTCCCGGGGAGCACCACATCAAAGCCAGAGCTGTTCAGCTGCACGGCACAGCCCTAGATCCTCACACCAAGCCTAGAGAATGTAACAGTGTCCCTCCCAATCTCACTGCTCGTTTTTCTCTGAGTTTTTTCAGGCTGTTTGGAACATATGTCCTCCAGCAACCCGGCACGGCACTGGCACAGGAGTTGCTACAGCTGCTGTAACATATACTATATGAGGATTCCCCTCAGCTGGAGGAGTCCTTAGGCAGATGCAACCCACCAAATTTACATTTCCTTTAGCATCAGGGGCCCTGTGCAAAATAGTGCCTCTGGATCAGAGAACAGGGCCTTCCAGAGATGACTTGCTATTATTTCCAGTAAGCATGTACATCTATACAAGTTTTGTTATTCATCTGCACAGGAAAATGCCCGTGGGTCCCCACGGGAGAGGGAGCAAAATCTCAGAACCACAGAATGCTTTGGTTTGGAAGATCCAAATCTTTAAACATCATATGGTTCCAGCCCCCCTACCATGGGCAGGGACACCTTCCACTAGACCAGGCTGCTCAAAGCCCCATCCAACCTGACTTTCCAATGATGGAGCATCCAAAACTTCCCTGGGCAGCCTGTTTCAGTGTCCCACCACCCTCACTGTAAAAAATTTCTTCCTCATGTCCAATCTAAATCTGCCCTCTCCCAGTTTAAAACCATTATCTCTTGTCCTGTCACTACAGGCATTGGTAAAAAAGTCTCTCTTCATCTTTCCAATAAGTTTCCTCTATATATTGAAAAGCCCCCAGAAGGTCTCCCTGGAGCCTTCTCTTCTCCAGGCTGAACAACCCCAAATGCAAAGCCCTCTGTCAGCATCTCCCACATCTTGCCAAGCTGACTACAGACTAGCCGCTTGGGTTGAAGCAGTGGTGTCCATTTATTTCCAAGTAGACCTGCTGTTATAACCCAAATTGCACTAGCTAGTGCTTCTCTTGGTTGCCTCAGAGCAGAGGCTGCTGCCTGCATGGCCTTGAAGATGAACTTTCTTCTCACCCCTCAAGGCACTGCCTCAAACCCAAGTTTAGGACTGTTATCGAGACAATGAGGGGCAAGCCTGCACCACCACTGTAGGCTTTCCTGGGATACATGGGAAATGGCAGTATAGAAGACCTCATATAAATCCCATAATTAGAAGATATGCGCACATTATTCTTCTTTTCCTCCTAGGAAAAATGTTTGCTTTACCAACACGAAACACAGCACAATAAACTATTAAACCGGAGAGTCAGATGACCACATTATTTACATGTCTTTGCACATTTGAAATCTGACAACAAAATTTTCTAAAAGCAAAGATGTCTTTTTCTTTTTTTTGACCCTCCAGCTTCTCTTCCAAAGAAGGTCAATTTTTGATGCAAGCTATACAAGTAACTGGCCCAGTTGTTTTGATTTTGCATTTCTGAGTTTTCATTATGCTGGCACCTGTGGGAAAAGTTCACTGAATCTGAATAAGAGATAAGAGATCTACCTTGGTGTATTGAAAGAGGGCTGGCTGGAAGCTACATTTTGTTTTTCTTTTTAATTTTTTATTTTTCAAAAATAGAACGAAACCTCAGTGGAGACCTAAAACTTGAAAATATCACTGCAAGGATGGAGGGAGCAGAGATGAAGGGATATGTTCTATATTCTTACTCACCATAAATCTTCATTGAGGAGAGTAAGAGGAATAGAAAAAGAGGTAAATGTTTTGTTTTGGATCATTTCCTCTAGGATAATTAATTTTGGGTTTAAATAAATATTTTTGGAAGCATCCACAAAATGGACACAGCAGAGGGACAACCATGGATATCTGCAGTCAAATGAAAAGAATCTGTTTTCTTTCCTTGTTCAAGGAGAGAATAATTTTACAGTGGATTTTATCATCTTTGTCAGAGCAACTGTCTTCTAGCAAATGTGAAAGTCACACTGGCTTTGGGATCTGTTTCTGTTTCTTCTTCTCCCATGGAGGAGGGACAGTGTATCCCAAAACCCCCAGACATCAGTTTGTAGCTTCAGGTTAAAAGTGCCCACTTATCTGAACATGCTTTTTTTGTTTTCTAACAGGTCACTAGAACAGACCTCTCTCAAACCTGTGGAGGCCCATCAAGGGACTTTTCTTCTTGCACCTCAGGTGGTCATCCACACCACATCTTTCTCACTCCATGGTCTGCCAAATGCAAAAGCAGCACTGAGGAGGCACTGGGAGAGAAGGAGACAAAAGCTGGCATCAAGCAGTATAATCTATAAATCACATAGTTACTATTAGCTTTTTCTACCCAAAAGACAATTGGGTTAGCAGACTAAGGATGACCAAAGCTAAAAACTGAGTTAAGTGTCTAAGTGTCTGTGAGAAAGCAGCTGGAGGCCTGCTGGCAGACTTCAAAATAGACAGAGTTCTCCATCTAAGAGGCCGATGCCGTAGCACAAGACATCAGAAGAGGCACAACGTCATCTGGAGCTGTGACTGCGGGACTGTTGCAACCTGGATAAAAGGATAAAGTTCTGAAGCTTTGCTCATTACAGCTGGCAACAGTTTCATGGAGGGTTCAGTAACCTGCAAGGCTGATGTGCCAGACCGCATCTTTCTTTCCCGAGTTAGCTCGCTGACAAAAGCTCAGTGGGAGACACCCTGCTGGTGTGCTGTGCCTCTGTGGAGAACAGCAGCTCTCCTTTCTGCTGAGTTTGTCTCTCAGTGGGAGCTGCTACTTCTTGTAAATGTCTCCCTGAAAATACTGCAGGTCTCCTGCAAAATTTTCCAGTGCGCAGTTTGGCAACCATGCTTGAGGAGCCTGCATCCCTGCCTCCATCACAGCAGAAGGGAACCTTCCCAGCCTTCACCATCCCACACCAACGAGGCTGCTGGACGTCAGTGGTCAGTGGGAAGTGACTTGGGTCTCTATCAGTATCTGCCTTCAGCTCCTCTGTGTTCATTGTCCCCGTTTTGCTCAGCATCCTTTTTTTGGCTTACCCATTTCTTCACGATTCAACACGAGTTCTCCTGTTCCCAGTGCTTGCCTTCCTCACAAGTCTGGCAGCCCTTGTGACCTCCAGTGTATTCGGCAGCTCGCTCAGCACAGACTCAGGCATGATTTTACTGAAGAAGTTTAGTCTAGTCTAGTTTTGACAGGTCAGTAATACAGTAACTAGCTGAAATGTACCCAAGTACAGTGCCCTGTGTAAATGCACCTTGTATCTGTTTTACCTCAAGCTGGAGAGTTAAACACCATAAGCTTGTCATGAAAGAAACAGGGAGGAAGACTTTGGAAGAGGGACAGTCGAGGACATCATATAGTTTATTTGCAAAACCTGTGTAATTGCNCTCAAATCTAAATGGAACCTCTTGTGTTCCAGTTTGAACCCATTGCCCCTTGTCTTATCATTGGTTGTCACCGAGAAGAGCCTGGCTCCATCCTTGTGACACTCACCCTTTACATATTTATAAACACTAATGAGGTCACCCCTCAGTCTCCTCTTCTCCAAGCTCAAGAGACCCAGCTCCCTCAGCCTTTCCTCATAAGCAAGACGTTCCACTCCCTTTATCGTCTTTGTGGCTCTCTCATGAAGCACTGAGAATATTTGCTTTCAAGACTTTTGTGGGTCAGATTTAGTCTGCAGAGGCAATTTTAGCTCTGTCAATTGTTTGGAAATGACCTAGGGAATCTCACATTAGTTTAACTTTTCCACTTTATTCTAAATTATAGGATGTTCTCAGAACCCTTGCTAGCACAGACAATATATTTGTCTTTGTATACCTTGGGTGGGGTGAGGGGGAAGCTTAGCTTCTCCCTATGTCAACTGCCCCCACCTCACACAATCACAAAACAAACCATATTTCACCTGCCTTTTAATTGTCTCTGGCAACACTTGGGGTTTTTTTTGTCATCAAACTGTATTGCTGGGATATCTCAGGCTATGGGATAATTGCTCGACAAATTAACGTCACCACTATCCCAAGAAGACCTGGACTGGACATAAACAACCTGTTGGATGCTCAGTTGTCATAAACTGTCCAAAACGTTATGTCAGAACAATCAAAAAATGAAATAGGCAACTGGAGAATGTAAATGAAATTTTCAAAGCAGCCCACGCCTATGAAGACACATTCCTGCTTATTTTAGTGTGCTTAGACTGGATTTTGGTGGGTTTTGGTTTTGTTTTGTTGGTTTTGTTTTGGTTTGGGTTTTTTTTTTGGGGGGGAGGGTGTTTGGTTTTAATTCTGAAGTATTTTGTTTCATTACACTCTCTCAGCTTCTCCACATCTTTTTATTTCTGCCTTCTTCCCATGACTACAGGTTTCCCTACGGGTTCTACCCACACAGGGGGGTTTTGGGCTCTTAAGTGCAACTAGGAGCTAGACTGTGACTTGGGCCAGCCATACTATGATACAGGATCAAATGCTACTTAGGCTATGCTTCAATCACACTGGCAGAGAGAAGGCTATGTCTGCACAGGAGCAAGCAACGACAGAACAGATGCTTCTCTGCACCAAAGTTTCGTGAATGGAAGGTTATACCAGCAGTACCTTATTCATACAATCCTCCTTCCTCTCCAGATGAACCAAAAAGGTCAAATCAAAACCCGATACGCAGCAAAAAATGATGTAAGAAAAAAAAATAAAAGTAATTCCCTCAGAAATGCCATCTTCTATTAACTATAGTCATAAACTCTAACTTAAGGAAGCAAAGCAGGAAAAGACACATTTTTTTAGTTAAAGGTTTTGTCCCATAGGAGCTGGAATAACTGGGACGATAGAAACACCCCTCACAACTCTGTCACAACTTAGCTCTCAGCTGTGGAATGATTAAATCCCAGAATTAAAGCAAGCATTTACTACACTAAATAAAATCCTGTCAACCTGATTTCTACAGCTGGATTATGCCTTCTCGGGCTACAGCAAGACACTCGAGATTAGCCAAAGACTTTCAAAACGGAAGCCCACCTAAGATAAACTTTTCTTCATCATCAGGATTAATCTTACCGAGCTGAATTATATCTTTGTCACAACTAAAGTCACAACCCTGAAGAGCTCTGCTACACATAGGACAAACTCATGAACTCCTTATCTCTACCTTAGAGGAACTCCAGGCAGCCAGGAAGCAGTATCACACTCTACATGAATCTATGCAGTCCAGAGGCTGATAGATTTTTGTATACAATAGCTCAATATTTACCCAGAGCTGTATGGAGGGGCATGACCTTGCCTTCAAACAGGAGCTACTACTGAAGATAAGGAAGTGGAGGGTGAGAGGCTTTTTTTCCCTGTGATGTCAGAAGTCGGTCACCTTCCAAACAGTGAGATAGTTTTGCTGAAGACTCACTACCTGTATTCACAAATACCACACTGGTGCATCAGCTATTCAAAGGATGGAGTGGAAACAGGTTCTAAGCAGTAACTGAATTTAGCCGTGACAATTTCATAGCGCAACAGGTTTATTTTTCCCTAAGAAAATGTTCCCATGCTTCCCTCAACTCTTGCCGGTTTAATTACATCTTCCATAATACAGTCAGTAGTTGCTTAACCTTCCTTGTTAAATTATTACGTAGAAGGGTGGAGGGTTGGGTACACACAACATCTGGGAGAGCGAGTCCGGCAGCGATTCTCCATCTGAGCCTAATCTCACACCTCTGAACACACAGGATTTCCCTTCTTCCCTCCCTGCTTCCCTTCCTCTCTGCCTTTGTGTTTCTCCTCCTTATTAACACTTCCCACCATCTTTCCTGAACAAAGGTTTTGGGTGTCATTGTGGCTTCCCCAGTAAACTGACTCATTTCATATGCTGAATGGAAACGTCAGTTCCAAACTGGGAGGTGAGATCTCAGAAGAACAAAGAAAGTTTGTTTTCAGGAGCTAGGGAAGTGTAGAGTATCATAAACTTCAGCGGGGGTAAAGATAAGGGTTTCGTACAATAGGTAAGATTAAAAAGATAAAATCTTAGAAGAAAATATAGGAAGAAGGAACATCTGGGTCAGAGATGCAGGACTAGTGCAACAAAGCTGATAGCTTCACTAAGACAAAGGAACGTGGAAAGCAAGAGGGAGAATGGATTTGGGATTATACATGAAACGGCAGAGAGAAAGTAAAATGGCACTTTTAAAGGATTTAATTACTATCCTTATTGAAGCTTTCTTTCAGCTGCTAATTTGCATATATTCTTCACATATTGATCCACATTTCCAGTTATTAACTTATGACAAGGTCATCCATTCGAAAATAATTTCTGAACAAGGCAATGAAGTAATTAATTTTTCTGCTAGAGAACTTGTTTAGCCAGTAACAGTTCTTAATATTTCAAGACAATTTTCCCCTACTTAGAAGAATATATGGAATATGTGTACATAAGTAGCAGAAAAAACCTTACCCCTCAAGGAAAGTGGTGGGCTAACTAAAGCACTTCTCATACACTGATACAATATTAAAAAACTAATTAAATACAAAATGTGGCTTTCTGCTGGCTTTGAGAAAACCAGTGCATAAATGAGTTGAAAGGTATTGCAGCCAGATGCACTGCATTGCAAGTCAATCAAAACTATACTAGTCATTATGGGATATAAAATCGAAAACTGGTGGTGGTCCACAACTAACAGTCTGTGTTCTCTTTGCACAACCCTATGAGATCAATGCACTTATGATGAGATCTCAACACTTAAGATGAGATTCCTGCTCTCCCTATAGAGTACCAGCACTGAGTACTCTCCAGCTGTGCATCTCCCTTCCCCCTCCATACACATTTCCATACTGCCGCTTTTCTGATAACCTCCCATGCCCTCGGGACTTCCTCTGTAGCTAAAATAAGATGTAAAGCCATATTAGGCTCAGCATAATGAGTGACACATCAGACCTCTACTTCGATACGCTCCCGCTGTCTTTCCAGCTGATCAGAAATAGAAAAATTTGGATACACATATCTCTGGGTAAGCAAATAGAGGATCCCCCTCAGCATGAGCTCCTCATTGTTATGAGCATTACGTATTGCTGCCACTGGAGCTGAGCAGACACAAGGCATTCTCTTGTAGGAGCTGAATTTCACAAAAGCACAATGTTCTTTTCTTTAAAGGAAAACACAAACTGGAAAGAAGTCAACAAGGTACAGAGAGTCCTCCATGTTTATTGACTCTCTTGGGGACTGAATGCTGAAAGTAATTTGCACCGAGTTGTTCACCAGTTCTTGAGCTTTGGCTCAGTGTTTCGCTTTACTGGAAAACGACTGAGGAAGAGAGCAGGAATTGTGCCAGTCCAGAATTTCAAACTTAAAACGGAGGCAGCCTGAGAATACTGCTTAATCTCTGCCCTGTATGAATTCATTTATTGCAAAATCCAGGGGAAATAATGCAGAACCCAGCAATAGGTTGGCTGGAAATACGGAACCACACTTTCCCCCGTTTGCACTGCTTAGATCAACAATTTACTAAAGGTGAAATTAGCACCAAGGCCATATGCAGAAAAAAGGAGGATATTAAGAAAACTGGGCTGTATAAAATGTAAGATCTTCTTGTAAGAAAGGTGTCCAACAGCTTGTGTTTTCTTGAAATTTCAAACGGGGAAAATAAGCTATTAGGTTGGGAAATTACATGACACGCCAAAGGTATGCATATTTTGCAGGGAAGTCCAACGTCGCCATATTGTAATGTAAAGGTCTAAATAATCCGACACTGCAGCAAGAATTGCCTTGTGGATGGAGTTCAGGAAAGCAGTCCATGGAAAACAGTAGCTGGCAGTTCCTGTAGCAGGGACAACACTAAAAGTTGGTGCCACGCCTGTCAAACATTCCCCACACTTCCGTGTATTTAATTGATGGAAGAACTATGGTACACTTCAAATAGCTTAAATTTTAAAATCTCAGCTCCATATTCTTGCTAGTAAGGGCAGCAAGAGTGGGTAAGGTAGAATTGCTTCCTGCTGTACTCTGTTCTGATTTCATCACAGACAAAAGAATCTTTATGCCGCGTGTAGTCCAAGCCAGCTGTGGATGGTGGTGGTTGATGGGTGGAAAAGAGACGCTGCAAGGTTCAACTGCCCTCGCTAGGGTCTGCCTCCGCTCCCTCCTGCCTCCTCAGGAGCCGAGTCCGTGCTTCCTTTGATCACTGGGTACTGCAGAACCTATTCCCTTACCATTAAGGGACCACAGTGCACGGCACAAGCAGGAGTGCACACAGACCACACACAGGCACCAGCCTGCTGCACCTGGCTGCGTCCAGCCAAACCAAGATGTGGTTTGTGCCGTCTCCATGAGGCTTTGTACTTGCCTGTTGATCCCCAGCAATCAGCAGGAATGATTATTTTCCACGACTGCTCCTCTGAGACTGTCAGTGCACAGCTGCTGTTAGTGCTTCTGCACAGACCAGTGATGCTGCGCTGCGTGGAGGGCAGGGAGAGATGCTCTTCTGCAATGGGCATGCTGCACCTAGTGGCACGAGTGGGAAAAGCCTGAGGAATCAGCTATAAACATGGTTATTTCTATATGGGAGACTCCTCTAGACTTTCTCAGAAGCTGAAGCGGGCACCAGTGGCCAACATTTTGATATCATGCTTTGCAAGCAATGCCCAGTCCACCAGTAAGGCAGACTTCTGGGTGCACCTGGCTTTTCTGTCAATGATGCCCATATCAGCATTCCGGTGATCTTCAGAAGGCATGTGGCTTAGGAAACAAACATTCCTGACAAAGCTTCATCAGGGTGTCATGGAATTGGTATTATCCCCATTTTGTAGGGAGGCACAGATGGGGGCAATTTTCTCCAGTTACTGGCAACATACCCGCTAAGGACCACGGCTTACGGTAACCACTTAAGGGAAGATGCTCAGTGGCAAAATGTTAAAGGCTATTATTCGACCAAAGTAACTACAGATTTTACTGTTGAAGCAGGGACTTTGTAACTTACATTTTTCTTATGGCTTTTTCTGCCGCTTGCACTATTAATGAAATCTACTTGTGGTCATAATTAACATGGACTACAGACATGCAAGAGGAATTCTACGGGGACACAGATACAGCATGCACAAAAGGCAGCCTGCCTGACAACGCTCTCTACAGCTTTGAATTCAGCAAGGAACTTTCATATTTTTATTTTTTTAACTTCACAGGCTGGGCCTTTCATGAAAACTCAGTGAGACACATTTATCACTGGTCATCACTTTCTCATTTCAGCTTTATCTTTGGAAAGAAAGGAATCTTGCTTAAAGTCTCAGTTTCTCCTTCATATTTGTCAGATCCAAATGTGGCTATAAGAAGGATACGGAGTCCTTTGTTTTTGATTCTTCAAGTGCTCTGCTCCTGATACAGATAGCGTTCTTGAAAATCATATTAACAAAGCCAATGTCTGTGCTCTTGGGAGGATACAGTCATTGCAATCAGGGCCATTATAACATTAATAAACTGAAAAAAATTGAATTACTTTTGATAAACACTATATATTCTCAATCAGTTGCCTGTTTAATCTGATAGTCATATAACCTAAGCAACAGATTCAGGGATCCCAGCATCTGCCAAATCAGAATGAGAAAAGTACACTCTGGTGGCTTGAAAGCAAAGCACATCTCTTTGATCGGAAAGAAAAGGGAAAAAATTATCACAAATTCTCTTCTTTTGTATTTTTCAGCATGAAGTGTCTCAGAAGAAAAATGTTTTCTTTGAGAAGTGATCTAAACCAATTATTTGCACATTGGTACTGCTGGTTTTGTTGATGGATGATCTCTGGATCTCATGTTCTTGTTTATTTTTTTTTCCAAACAATTTAATTGCTTGTATTGTTCGGGTTCATTATTTTTTCCTATTAGTCTTGTATAGAGCAGATAAAAAGGGAATTTATTCCTGAACCAAAGGAATCTAATCTGTGGAGGAGAAATCTTTTACTTCTATGACCACACGTTAGATTCATACATTAAAAATTCCTGGGGACAGATTCTGACATTGTTGTCCAGCAGAGTCATATTCTTATAAATAACCTCAATGCACATAATGACTTTTCTTTTAGGGTAAGACACTCTTTCTTACACCTTTTCTTCTAAATATGTATATTGTCCTCAACCAGGGGAAACTGAAAGATAGGATACTTGAATTTCTTTCAAACATATAGAATAGTTTGTTATTCTTCAAAACACCATAGATGTTTGCCTGATCTGATTATGATTGAGTAGGAACAGTCAAAAGACGACCAAATAGGAGCTTCAGAACCCAATATATGTAGAATAAACTTTTCCTGCAGAACTGGTCTATCAATTTTGAGCCTTAAGCTGTTCAGTATAGCCCATTTAAAACCACTATTCTTTGTATTTAATATTAATCCCAGATTATAAAACAAAAACATACGTCTTCCCAATACCCTGTTCAAAATCCTTAGTTCTGTTGAAAGTATTTCACACCATGCGACCTAAAGCTACACCGTAATGCAAACCAGAGCTGTGAGCCATATTGCTGGACAAGCCGATGAGCCTGTGTGATGGGGCTGGGAATAGCAACAGCATTAGTATACCTCGGAAAAGGGATGTAAAAGCTATGTCAGCTGTGTACGTAGGGACTGACGGTCCCTCCTCCACCAAACACACACTGCGTTTAATGTGCATATTCCTCCTGAGCCTCATGAGCTGGTTCCTACATTTTGGACACACAAAGGATTAATGAAGATTATATCCAGGACACAGCAGACAGAACGCTTCTATATGCTTGTGCAGCAGGAACTCCTCCAACAGAACCACCCTGTAGAGACAAGCCTGTGCCAATTCAAGAAACAAAGGGAAGCAGTCAAATGCTTGTGTGTTTAGAGGATCAGAATACACTAAGTATATTCTAAATTTTAAAACTCATAGGGTTAGTTTAAAAGGTTTGACACTTAAGAAAATAATAACATAGGAACGGTCTTCTGCCTAGTGATTTTCCAATGAAACTAATATATATACTGTCCTCAGCCAAGGGAAACTGGAAGATAGGATACTTGAATTTCTTTCAAACACAGAATCATGGAATAGTCTGGGTTAGAAAGCACCTTTAAAGCTCACCTAATCCAACCCCCTGCAACGAGCAGGGACATCTTCAACCAGATCAGGTTGCTCAGAGCCCCGTCCAGCCTGGCCTTGAATGTCTCCAGCGATGGGGCATCTACCACCTCCCCAGGCAACCTGGGCCAGTGTTTTACCACCTTGATCATAAAAAATGTCTTCCTCATGTCTAGCCTGAATCTCTCCTCTTCTAGCTTAGAACCATCACCTCTTGTCCTGTCATAACAGGCCCTGCTAGAAAGTCTGTACCCTTCTTCCTTATAGGTCCATTAGGTACAGAAGGGCCACAACAAGGTCTCCCTGGAGCCTTCTC
Source organism: Pampusana beccarii (assembly GCA_013399365.1). NCBI lineage: Eukaryota > Metazoa > Chordata > Aves > Columbiformes > Columbidae > Pampusana > Pampusana beccarii. Next base: position 17,743 of record VWYH01005197.1, on the reverse strand, counting down.
TTCTCCTGACTGAACAACCCAACCTCTCTCCGACTGTCCACACAAGAAACCTCTGATCCAGCCCTCTGATCATTTTTGTGATCAAAAGTTGAGCATCAACTGATCAGACTCAATTTACCACATTCATCAAATGCAATCTTAATTTTCAGCTGTAAGCTCAACCCTGCTGGTGTCCAGCAATAGTTTAACAAGTACACGCTCTGCATTAAAAATACATATACTTTCATACGTCCATATGTCCAGAGTTTGAGTACACTGCAGCAAATTCTGTCTTGAATTATACTCCACTGGCTTCAACAAAATTTCCTAGGATTAAGCAAAACTAGATCCACCACTGCTGCAGAGCCTACTTCTTTCTCATCCTCTTTCATTGATTTTGCTCCCATTTGGCTCCATTCTTAAAGTCTTCATCAGGTTGCTAGGCAAATTACTTGGAAACTACTTGTATTTACTGATCCTCATTCACCGTATAAATTACACAATGAAGTCATGCAAGGTGATGGAAGGGGGTTTGCTGATATCTTATATACATACTAATTAACAAGTTCTAAAGATACAGGCACCTTTACCAGTGCTGTGCTTCCAAAACATGTCAGAACTTTGACTTATTCCCTTCTGAGCAACTATTATTCGTTTAAACACCACATTGGTTTACTTTTGTCTTTGCCCCTGGGGCTCATGGAGCAGAAGATGGCCTCTCATGATATTTAGGCTGCCTAACCATGGTCTTTTGTTCAGCATTAGGGCCAGTCAACCCCATCCGCCTCCCACAGCCAATTAGTTCTTGTGCTACTTCTCCCCAAGTCGATGCTGCCACACCTCCAACCCGCCCTCCACCTTTGGGGGCAGAAGCATCATGCAGATGATCTTGCAGTTGTACGGCATAAAGCTGCAGGGAATCAGGCAGGCCCTGGATTAGGGGAGTCATTCTGTTGGGGTTGGCAGTTAATAGCAGCAAGGAACTCTGCTGGAGAACCAAACATCGGTCATGCATTAGGTAAAGACAGGCAGCTTTCTGGAGGCTCTCAGTTAAATGACTAAAGGAGAGGGTCTCAATGCACAGGGGGTCACCTCTAAGGGATCTAAACCTTCAGCCCAATAAGCAACAATTTGAGTTAAAGACCAAGGTTCCCAGGCATCACTGGTAGTTAGAAACACACCTGGTCCCTAGTATCCCTGGGGTTCCTCCTCTGACAATGAGATTCAGTCATCGCCAATTAATGATACTCTCCAAACATATCCAGTTTCCATTTCTTGGGCTAATCAAGAGTATTTTTCTTGGATTTTTGATAATTCAGTTGGGGAATAGAGGACTGCGTGAGTGTTCACTTTTGGGCTCAGCCCATCATCAACAGTTTCCATTTTTAATAGGGGTCTAAATGTAGCTTCCTCTTCTGCTGGTTAAAAAAACTCCCTGACACTGTTCCAATTGCCTATTAGCATATAACCGTCTGCAACCTTGTTTTTCAGCTGATTTGGCTAAGCTGTAAAACCCTGGCATAGTGGAATCAAGTCTTTTTCACTAAGCTCCTCTCTTAAAATCTTTTCTCAGTGTAACAAGTCTGATAAAGCAGCATGCAACTGCTTGGTAGTTTGGCACTCTGCTGCTAGTTGTCCTTGTAGTGAGTGAACCTGATCCTGTAACGACTGACAGGCTTCCTCATTCTCCCTTTTTGTGCCTTGCTTGTCTGCTTTCAGAAGAGCTTCTTCCAGGAGTGTGGAAGGATGTTGCCTTTTCAGGGCGAACTTCACTAAAGCGTTCAGTTCTCCAGCAACTGAAACATTGGAGCATTTCACAAAAACGCACCTTTCCAGGCAGCCAGTAGCTCTCCCCGTCGAAATACTGAAGTTCAAACTCTGAGGCTTAGCTAACAAGAGAACAGAAAGGCGGAGCAAAGGGAAGGGAGACGAATGGAAACAAACACAATTTTGTGTTAAACAAGTGCAATTTAACATGCATTAACCTAAGTTAGAAGCTCCAGATACAAAATTCACTTTTGGTCATTGTGGGATAATAACAGAAGATTGGCAAGTAGGAATATAAACATGCTCAAGTCACTTGCAGCTGAGGTGTAGAAAAATAAATATATCATGCTAATTGTTGTTTATCCTCGTTTAGATAACATAGGCCTCTGATAGAGGCACCTTATTGAACATGCTTGAGATTCCTGCACTGTTCTGGGAAAGATGAAAGCACAGTGGTAAATTACACCTGGTAAACAGGTGGAAGCACCAGATTCAGTGATCCTCTAGCACGGAACGAGCTCCACAGTGCACTTTTTTTGTTTTTTAATTGGTATTTATTGAGTTATACTGGTTTTTACACTGGATTTTATTGCTTTTTAATGTTTATTTGATTGCTAATGGCCAATCCTGCTAAAACTTCTCCCTGTCAGAACTCACGTCTTCTGCTTCTCTAAAAGAAGAGCTGTCTCTCCATCTTGAATGTCTGCACCAACAGGGCATCTACGTTCTTTGATGACCTGCTGCTATTCTCTGTGCACTGCCAGGGCGGGTCTGGCTTCATCTTCACGCACACGTGCGATATCTGAGCTGAGAGCTGGCTGAGGACAGCCACCCCCACCGGCTTCCTCATCCTCGGATGGAAAAAATGCCACCTTGCGGCCCCAGTAACCTCAGTGGTGCTCCAGGGGAGTCCAGTGGTCTTTGGTGCTGTTCTATGGTTTCTAGTGGCGTCTGTCGGTCTCCAACTGTCTCCAGCAGTGTCCTGTTGTCTCCAGTGGTGTCCTGTGGCCTCCGACGGTCTCCTACAGTGTCCAATGGTGTCCCACAGTCTGCAGTGGCTCCAAGGGACTCCTCCTGGTGCTCTGGGCCTACCAGACAGAAGAAGATGGCAGCCCCTCTCCTCGCCTCTCCCCCAGGCCCCAGGGCAGAGGAAATGCCCCCTTCATGAGGGCTGGGGGTGCAGGCTGGGAAGCTGGGCTCATTTGTGGCTTGACATTGGCTGATCTTCCTGCCCAGCCCACCGGAGGTGGCCAGTGTGGATGCCCAGCTCTGGCTAGCGGCAGCTGTAGGACAGTGCTGTTTGGTGGGAGCTGCTGTTTGGAGTGTCCCTGAGAGCCCGTGGCATCCTGTGGTGCCAGTATCCCAGGATCAGTGAGGCATCAGCCAAGAGTTTGGTCTTCCCCATTGGGCTATTTATTAAAAAACAAGAAAAACCAAACCAAACCAAACAAAAACACACTTCAAAAGGGTAGAAGAATTGGTGTACCATTTAGACATCTCAAATACATACAATGAACATTTATAATGTATATGAAACTCTGAAAAGTGTCAGCAACTTGTCAGCAACTATTTACATTCCAAAGTATTAGAACTAGAGGGAAAAGATTATGAATGCAAACTGTACCACATCACCCCAAGGTCGTCCAGCACATTAAATCACTACTTACATTTAGAAGCAAACTGCAAGCAATGGTACACGGTGGCCACACATTTCTAAACGACAAAGCCTCGTCTAATAGGTGTCAGATGACTCTTGCACTGCACTTGGTATGCAAGGACTTCAAGATAATTATCTAGAAGGAAGAAAACAACACCACAGGATATGGATAGAGCACAGTGAATTGTTATCACCCTTCCCATTAGATGCCCATTAAACTGGGCCTTAGAATGTACTCCTGGATCATGTGCATCTGGATCTTGCTGCTGGGAAGTACTGAGCAGCTACAAATCCATCTGAAGTACATCTCATGCACTGGTACTCAGCCCTCCTGTAAAAATCACTGCAGTCTGGAATTGAAACATATTTGAAGAACAAAGTTACTTCCAAAGAACTAAGCAGTTAGGTTTCACTGACACCTACAGGCAGTCTATTGCATTATTTCCTAACAGTGGACATAAGACTGCTCTTTTTAAAAAAATGTTGAGAACTTTGCAATTTCATTAAATTGTTGCATTAATAAGGTTCATCTGCTGCTGAGTACAACTGTGTCACAGAGAAATACAGCAGATGATTGCAAACTAAACCTCCAGAAATGGCTGCATTTTGTGCCTACAGTTTGGATGTTCTAAAAGACAAGACAGGCACGCATAAGCTGCTCACTACAGAACAACTTTCAGACAGAAATGAGGAGTAATAGTAGAGTTCCAAAAGACCAGACTCTGAATAACAAGCATGCCTTGTAAGGCTTTGTGTCCAAGTCTTCAATATGCTCCTCAGCATCAGGTATGCTCTTCTAGTAGGCCATGTTTCTTTGTATCGTTTCATCATCGGGATGCTTCAGAAGAAAGGTATGAGCTGCTGCAATAGCTTTTGGAAGGTTATTGGCCTAAAGAGGAATCAGAAGAGGAGGAAAGGGGGAAAAAGGTGAATTGGGAAAAAAAGTCAAATTCTCCAAGTTTTTGTCAGCAAACTTTCTTGCAGCTTCTAGATTCCCAACTTCTACTGAAACCACAGCCTCGGTAGATACAATGGTACACTAGAACTGATACAATTCTTCTCAGTTTTACTACTAGATGCATCACTGACAACGTGGTCGTTATTTTTAATGTTAAAACCTATTATTGTTGCAGATAGCATAGATGATGATTGTATGTTAAAAAGAAGGTTTTGCCTTCTTCCTGCCCTGTTCATAAAACTGACAAGGCACAAGAATATACTGTTGCTCCTGTGTGGATTAATCTCTCAGCAATTACTGAGGCCAACCTAGGACTGCTGAGCAGGAGCCATCACTGCCCATGTTTACATGGTGGTTGTTTCACTTCTTGGCCCAGCAGTACGCAAGACCATATTCCAATAATGTCTCTTCCTGATGCTGTTATGAAGTTAAAGCAAACAGCAGAGACCTGCTCCATCATTGTGTCCTACTGTACTACGTGATTTCCTGTACCCATTTTTAAACTAACTTTAAACATCGTTAGAGATCCTTTGTGAAATATGTGTCTACAACTGCACGTGCCAAATGCACTTCTGTGTGCAAGCATTTGTATTTTTTATTTTCTACATTTACATATTTTTATAAACTATTATAGTCTGTATACACACACTTAGGAAGAAGGAGAGAGAAAGAAAAGGTCTTAAGTATTTGTGAAATGTGAAAACCTTTTCCCTTGTACGCCAAGATCCAGCTCCAGTGGTGTCCTGTGGTCTCCGATGTTCTTCAGCGATGTTCTGTGCTCTCAGAAAAAAAAAAAAGGTTAATCGGAAAAAATAATCAAAGTTTCCCAGATTTTGTCAACAAACTTTTCTCCAGCTTCCCTTCCTGGCTGTCCCAAAACTATGCATTTCCAGTCAGCCAGGTGGTGCTAAATGCAAAGGGAAATCTCAGCAGCACCTTCCTCAAATGCCTGGTTTCTTTTGTGCTTTATGCTTTAATCCTGTTTGTTTGTAGGCTGACAGTTTTGCTTAGTCCATCATTCACTCTTGGTTTCAGCTTTCACCGCTAACAAAAAAAAGCCGCTAAGTAAACTCAGTGGCTATGAGAAGGCTCCGTCCAGAAGAGCAAGCAGCAGCACAGGAATATCCAATCCCATGATCTAAGACGTGGCAAAATTTCACTGTTGAACTCACCTGAGTAAAGACATGGTCACCCTAAAAAATAACATAAAGTGTTTCCCTCCACCTGCTTCCTATATTACATATGCTGTAGGGAGGGTAGGGCAAGTGACATTCCTTTCTGCAGAAAATCACCAGCCAGGAAAAAGTCCTTCGTACACAGCAGTCTGGAACAGTTTCTACCTCTAGCAGGGCCATTCAGAATGCCCCAAGGGAGGGAGAAGAGCTCAGACCTGGACTATAATAAAAAAAAACAATAGGAAGAACTGACGCTCAAGGCAAAACCACCCATTTGCACTACACAAACCCACTGCAAATGTGACTGAAAAACAGTTGAAAGGGAGAGGGAGGGATTTCTCCAATGTGCCTCTCACATTCCTACTTGCCAGTTGGTTGATTAGAAATGGGAAGTAGGGATGATTTTGGCTGTGATCCATACATCGCAAATTTTTTATATATCACGGGGGGGGAAGGAAGAGTTAAAGACAAGAAATGGAAATATTCGAGGTGATGTCATTTTCGTATCCATACAGGGCTCTGAGAATGCGAGGAGTGCCTGCCCACTCTGTCCTTCAAAAGAAGTGTCCCCCATTTGATATCTTCTGCTCAGGGTGTGCTGAGGCTTCAATGCATCATAGAAAGGGAAGTTCTTATGTAGGATCTTAGGGATGGCTTTAAATGCACAAAATTATGCTGGTGTGATCCTGTACATGTGGATGCTATTGCTGTTTCATAAGAACACATTTCCCTGCACCTGTTTGTGTGATTTGGGAAAACCATTGAAGATTTTAATGAGAAAACAGCGCTCCTACAAATAGGACACAGCAACAGTCAAGGTGATGTATGTTTTCAAGCTGCAAACTCAAAACCAATGCACAATCACATAACCCTCTATAAAGTACACTGGGCTATACTGGCAGTGAAGCTGTAAAACAGAAAACCGTCTAACCAAAGAGCTCACCTTTTCCTCCCCTCACATGTCCTATTTCTTTGAAATGCAACTCATTGCAGTATTGGAGGAGATTGCATGAGGGACAGACCTTGATTCAGAGAACAGATGATGAAGATGAGAAGGAGGGAGACAATTGTCAGTTAGATCCTGGACAGAACAACGACAAGTGAGAAGTACGGGAGGAAATCTGTTAGAAGAGGTATGTGTCTTCAGTCTTGGTGGACCCAAGAGCAAAAAGTAAATAACATTCCAGGGCTAGCATCAGTGTCACACTTCAGCAGCCAATTCTCGCTTGATTCTTTCCGGCTGCTATAACCAGACTGCAGTTTTGCATCGGGCTGTCTGCGAGTCGCAGGCTTGGGGCTGCTGCACGTGAAAGAGCCGGAGCAGAAGAGAGCAAGTGAGGAAGATGGACACGCCGAGGGAGAGGAAGCAGCAAAGAGCGCTTGCAAGAGCAGAGTGTGACATGAAGGGTCTGGAAAAGGTTTCAGAGAAAGAAGGAAGTAAGGCAGGCGGAAAGATGAGAGAGGCAGGGGTAGGAACAGCACAACCACAGGCCAAGGAGGCAGCGGCCAGTGGCTGGGGGTCTGGAAAGAACTGGAGAGGTTGATTGAGGGGATATGCTGGATGAGTTGTGGAACAACCAGTGAAGAGTGAACTGGATGGTAGTAGGTGGGAAGGGGGCAAGACAAGGCAGACGGTTGTGTCACTGTGGGTGACATGAGGTGAGTGAGAGGAAGAGGCTGAAAGATTTGACAGGAAGAAGAGGCTGAAGTGCAGTGTGGACAGCCCAGGAGGGCAGCGACTGTGGAGCCTAACCATGGAGGGGGAGGAAAGGAGGTGGGGCAGATGACAATTGAGGCTAAAGCGATGTGATGGGGAAGAAGGCTACAGCCCACACTAATGGGCTTGGAAGGCCCAGTGAGAGGTCAGCACAACAGGAGGTTTTTCCAGCATTGCGTCCACGGGGCACCTGCCTCCATCAAGGCTGTTCAGGGACATGTCACTCTGTCCCACTCCACCCCAACAGTGACAGGCTCGCTTGGCTTGGCTGGAGGGTGACACAGCACTAGGCACGAATTTGGGGAACTGAGGCTGGAGGTGGAGCACAGGCAGGGCAGAGAGATGGGGCAGGAAGGAAGGGAAGAGGGTTGAAGGGCCAGGCCTCACCTTGAAGCGGGCGAACTGCAGGTACTTGTAGGGCTGGCGGCCCTGAAGTCCTCGAGCAGGTGGCGGCCGGGCTGGGCCTGGCGGAAGGCAGGCAGCCCCAGCTTGCAGCGCCGCAGGCACCGGGCCCACCGCAGCACCCCGGCCCGGAGCCGCAGCTCGGCCAGCTCTCCCCGGCGGGGGCTGCCGGCGGCGCTGCAGTTGCGGTGGCAGAAGGCCTCGGTGTCGCGCAGCAGGCGGTGCAGCCGCATGCGGACCTGCGGGTCGCTGACGCTCTCGGGCCGGGTCTCGGCGCTGGGCTGGCCCGGGCCGTAGCGGTGGGCGGCATCAGCTCGTCCCGCGGGAAGCTCCGGAAGCTGTAGCGCTCGTACTGCGCCCCCGCCGCCGCCAGCAGCGCCGCCAGCGCCGGCCACATGGCCGCGCCTTCGGCCGCCGCCCGGCCACCACGCCGACCCCACCGGGAGACGGGAGCGGCGGGGCTGGGACCGAGTCGGGGTGGGGGGCCGGGGCCGATGGCGGGAGCGAAGGAGGAGCAAGTGGGGCCGGAGCAGAGCCACCGCGGGGTGTGTGCGTGTCCGTGGGGGCAGGTTGGTGGAGCAGGAAGCGGGGCCGGGCCGGGGGCTCAGGGCGGTGCTGGGAGCTGTGCTGGAGCGGGTCTGTGTGCAGCTACACCAGCCTGAAGGTGCCTCACGGGGAAAGCTGAGCAGGGGCGGTGCTGGTCTCTGCTGGCATGGGAGATCTCCCGGAGAACATCCCTTTGCCTCTGTCCCTTTTCGTTTGGGGCACTTGCCCCTTCCCTCTTGCCTTGGCTTTTATCATGCACCTAAAGCCTCCTCACACACCCTGTGGAAATTGGCTGTGTGAGTGGCAATGCGTGTGGGGACATCTCCCACCTCCTTTTGGTCCCTTTGACCTGGCATTGCGGTCTGCAGCCTCAGCGCATCTGGTGCTGGCCTGTCGGCTGGGAGAAGCGTCTTCAACCTCCTTGGGCTGGAGTGGGTGGAGGTGTGAGGGAACCCTTCTGTCCTGCTAAGGTGATGGGTCTCCAGCAGTATCTTGTGGTCTCCAGCAGCGTCCTTCGGTCTCTAATGGTCTTCAGTGGCATCCTTTGGACCGCAACTGTCTCCAACAGTGTCCTGTGGTTTCCAGCAGCATCCTTCGGTCTCAAACGGTCTCCAGTGGCATCCTGTAGTCTCCAGCAATCTCTGGCAGTGTCCGGTGGTGTCCTGTGGGCTCCAAGGAACTTCTCCTGGTGCTCTGGGGCTGCTGGCCAGAAGAAGATGGCAGCACCTCTCCTTGCCTCTTCCCAGGCCCCAGGACAGAGGAGATGCCCCCTTCATGAGCGATGGGGCTGCAGGGTGGGAAGCCGGGCTCATCTGTGGCTTGGGAGCGGCTGATCTCCCCACCCAGACCGGCGGAGGTTGGTGTGACGCCACCTCCAGCTGGCGGCAGCACCACCCCTTGGTGGGACCTGCTGTTTGGCAGGTCCCTGAAAGTCCCCAGCATCCTGTGATGCCAGTATTCCAGTGTCCGTGAGGCATCAGCACACAGCTTGGTCATCCCTATTGGGCTATTTATTAAAAATAACATTTAAAAATAACATTAAAATTTTTTAAAAGCCCCACTTCTTTGTGCTAGTACTGACAAAGAGGAAATGTGTAAAACGTGTAGTCAAACAACAGAAACAAAAGTAATTCATGGCTGCGTGATACATGGCTGGATGTGCCTTCTTCCTGATGCTGGAGCCTGGAAGGGCCACATGTGTTACTTACAGAGCAAGTAGTTCCTCAGGAAGCCACAGCATTCATGGAATGGTTTACCTGTCAAATGTGTAATCACTGAGCATGAGAACACAACAATTCCTCTTAGGCGGTCCCCTCTTTTTTCAAAACTCTTTTGGCCGCATGTAGCCCATTCTAACAGGATTATAAGGATATGCTAGGAAAAAGTCAATGGCATGAAATACTCTGTAGGCGTGTCTGTGGAAGAAATTCTGAATAGCAAATTGAAAATTTAGTATGTGTTCACTGAAATAAGGGCTGTTATGTTAAATGTCTTGCCTTGAAGTCAGTCTTTCATCTCTTTCACTGAATGAGTTAAAAGTTTAAGAAAAATCTTCTTAGAGCTATACATTCAGCTGCTTAACAACCACATGGGCCTGACAGCTTGACCACCATGGCTTTTAGGCACAAACCACTTTTTTTTGTGCACAGGTGTATCAAATGGGTCTATGTCACTTCTTGGCCTAGCAACACCCAAGACAATATTCCAATAAATTATCTTCCTGATGGCATTACAAAATTAGAGCAAATAGCAGGGACTTGCTCCATCATTGTGTCCTAGTGTACTATGTGATTTCCTGTACCCATTTTTAAACTAACTTTAAACACTGTTAGAGATCCTTTTTTTTCTTTTTCTTTTTATGTAGGTTTCTGTTTTTCTCCAATTTAATGCATGAGCAGAAATCATAATCGCCTAACTGCTGAAATCAGCACAGATTATTCAGTAAACTTCATCAGCATCAGAGATTTTCCACAAGTACCTTTCCTAAAGCAAATGCTTCATTCTTCAAAACTATTTGTAGCAAGTGTTAGCAATGCTGCACCACAGACCCTCACTCACAGTCACACGTGTTCTTCCTGAGACTGTTTTGGAACTGAGCATTTTAAAAATCACCCTTGTAAATGGATACTTGGTACGGGTTTTCCCTTTTTCAAAGTCTCATGAGAGGAAAAACCTGCAAGTGCTACACAACCCCAAGCTTTGCTTGTTCCTGTCAAAGATAAAAAGATTGTGCTTTATTAACAAAGTAAGACTATTGCCTCTCTTGAAATATCCTGAAGGCTCTGAACATGAGCTGTATGATGGCTTGTTAGCCTCAATATTTGAAAAGAGGTATACCAAATGTCCATCAGTTGAATTCCAAACTCTATGAATTAATTGCTGGCCAGTTCCTCAAGGATAAAACATCTATTAAAAGCCAACAATAAGCCAGAAATCCCTTTCCATTTCATATGATAAAAAAATAGGGTGAATCCTGAAAAAAAGGAATAGATATTAGACAGGGAAATCCTGTATAGTTGTAGAGCAAGCAATAAAACACATAGTGTTTTCATTTCTTTTTTTAAATTTATTTCATCAGAATAGTTAGACAAACATGGAAATATTTGCAACAGCAATATTCAGGTCAGTTTAAAGTCTTGATAACACTAAAACTAAACTAAGGATGTGGGGAGGGCACTTTAGGTCTTATTATTTTCATACACACTCACTCAGACGCATATATATTCACTCCACAGCTCCAAACAGTGGTCTTAGCTATGTCTGCAATGAAGCAGAAATAGTAGGCAGAAAGGAACCACATCCCTACTAAGAGAGTTAGTCGTGCCGTAAAAGTAAAGATCACTGCAACCAGGGCCATCTGAAAGAAACCGTCCCTGTCCACGTCATGAGAGTGAAGTTATTGTAGCTCCCTGGGAGAGGGGAGGGTCTCTTTCCCCTTTCATGGGCTAAAACAAGAAGCTCTCCCTGCATTTCGAGCTAAGACGCAGCGAGCAGAAGGCAGCTTTTCCAACAGATAGAGCATGGCAAAAGGATCTTGTACAGCAACTTCTTTGCAGTCTCTCACTCCCGAGCCCTCTACTTCTACTTCTTTCTTCTTCTGGTGATGGGAAAGCAAAGCCTGCCCTGTCCCTGGGAGCCCACACTGAACCCTGCTTGTCTATGGGATGACCCAGCACATGCCATTCCTCTCCAAAGATATTTATACACAGAAATCAGTGGAGTAGTGGATCACAGAAGCATCAGCTGCAGTGGACGTAATTTAGAAAGTCCTTTTTTTTGTCTGTGATGACAAAATAAACCCAGCAATTTCTTATTTCATAGAAATTCTCCTCAAGTAGCAGTTCCAGGTCAAAGGAGGTGATTCTGCCCCTCTACTCCACACTGGTGAGATCTCACTTGGAGCCCTCAGTACAAGAAAGACATGGACCTTTTGGAAAGGGCCAGAGGAGGGACACAAAAATGATCAGAGGGCTGTAACAGCTCTGCTGTGAGGACAGGCTGAGAGAGTTGGGGTTGTTCAGCCTGGAGAAGAGTCCAGGGAGACCTTATTGTGGGTTTTCTGTACTTAAGAGGGGCTTGCAAGAAAAGTGGGGACAGACTTTTTAGCAGGGCCAGGCTGGATGGGGCTCTGAGCAACCTGATCTAGTTGAAGATGTCGCCGCTGATTGCAGGGGGGTTGGACTAGATGAGGTTTGAAAGTTCCTTCCAACAGAAACTATTCTGTGATTCTATGGTTCTATGCCAGCTAGGAAAGTTAACCACTTCCAGGGTAGGCAAGAGCAGGAATAGAATTCTTATGTGAGTTAACATCTGCACTTCTCAAAGCCTTCCAAATATTTAATTAGAAGGAAAAAATTACTTGCGAAGAAACAAATGGACAATTTTCCATGTTCTGCGTGATTTGAGTATATTAGTTGTACGGAAAGGAAAGGACAAAAAAAGGAAAGAAAAAAAAGAAAATGTTTCATGAGAGCGCGAAGGAATAGGAGGAAGCAAGGGTCTCAGTCATGGTGCATATCCACAGCTGTGGAAAACCTTCAGGAAAACTCTGTAAGTTGGAGATGCGATCGCCACTCTCCACTCTGCTTCCTCATCTCCTCAGGTACCAATATCCCTTCAGCCCTGCGGGACATCCCCAGCTCCAGATCAGCCAGGTGACACAACAGCACAGATGACATCACCCAGGCTCCCAAAGCCTCTGTGGTGTCATGGTGCATTTCCGTGACAACCCGGTGCTCTCTCCCCAAAGCCATCTGGCAGCTGACAGTCAACCTGTCTTGCCGGATTTCTGAGCGCTCTCCACGCTTGGTGACCGCGAGTGTCTGTGATTCTCTGGCACTGCTAGCGGCAGCAGTAGACGACGAGGCTTTCCTCATCCTCATCCCGTTTGAGTGCCACGGCTCAGACAGGTGACGTACCAGGACTCGTTCAGGAGGAGGTTTCAGAGCTTCCTTGCCATAGTTGAGCATCAATGATGAGCTCCATTGAGTGTGATGGGAGATTCATCACCAGGCTAGAAGTACTCGGAACACGAGGGGAAATTGTGTCAGGCTGCTCTTTATGAGGAGAATGGGAATCCATCACTCAAGGCAGGCCAGGCTAGATGTGGCAAGGTCAGGCAGTCATCAGCAGGACAGGAAATTATTATGATGGGGAGTTGTGGTATGAAAACTCAAACCCTCCCAAAGCTGGTTGAGGCAGGTGCTGGCAGAAAAGTGGCCATGGGGATGGAGGCTGTTTGCCCCCAACGAAGCCCACGCTGACCAACCGCCATGGCAGGCCCAGCAGCAGCTCTTGGTGCTCCTGCCCTCCAGTTAACCCCCGCAAGTGGCTCAACCCACCACTATCTCACCCCATCACCCCTCTTTGCTTCCCTCAACAGAGAGCTTCCCTCTACGTCTGCCAATGGCATCGAAAGGGACAAGCGTGACCTTCAGCACCCCCACAATGGCACCACCGGTCACTGCATGTGTGCTGCCCTCTGTCCCAGGGCTGCTGGTGTCCTCCCAGCCTGCCCAGGTCCACACCATCACCTACCAGCAGGCACAGGCCAGTAGCTGGCAGGGGGCGCCGGGGGTCCTGGGGCAGATGGTGCAGCTCCCCCAAGGGGTGCAGCTCCTGAATGGGGTGCAGCTCCCCCAAGGGGTGCAGATCCCACAAGGGGTGCAGCTCCTCGATGGGGTGCAGATCCCTAAAGGGGTGCATGTCCCCCAGGGGGTGCAGCTCCTTAATGGGGTGCAGCTCCCCCAAGGGGTGCAGCTCCTCAATGGGGTGCAGCTCCCTCAAGGGGCACAGCTCTCACATGGGGTGCAGGTCCCCCAAGGGCTGCAGTTCCCCCAGGGGGTGCAGCTTATCCACGGGGTGCAGCCAGTGCAGCTCCCTCAGGGGATGCAGCTCCCTCAAGGGGTGCTGCTCCCCCACGGGGTGCAGCTCTCCCATGTGGTGCAGCTCCCCCAAGGGGTGCAGCTCCCCTCTGTGCCTGCTTCTTGTCCCCCATCCTACACCTGGGGACAGCAGGTGATTATGGGGACACTGGTCCCACACCAGCCCATGGGGCTGCAGCCAGGGGCCGTGGTCCAGACGCAGCCCCTGTACCCCACGGGCTCCCACCAGCTGCCCGTTCCTGCTCGTCCTGGCCCCCCACCACACCGTGGCCGCACATCTCAGTGGGTGCAGGGCCACTCTGTGCCCCACACCCAGACCGGCAGAGCCCAGGAGCCAGTGGAGGCCTCCAGCAAGGACGGGGTGGCCATCGAGGACAGCATCCCTGCTGCCAGCCCCCACCAGTCCCCCCTGGCTCCATCAGCTGGCACAACCACTGTGGAGCCTACAGGTGAGTTTTGGGGGGAGGCAGAGCCCGCAGACGGGTGGCCAAGCTGAGGAAAGCTGCGTCACCCCGGGGCTGGCTTGGCTCTGGTTGCTTTTTCAGCTCCCGTGACCACGCTGGCAGCTTTGGAGAGGTCAGTGGATCAGCCTGAGCAGGAGCCAGGAAAGGCCTCGGTGAAGGCGGTTGATCAGGCTGAGGACACCACCATCAACAACCTGCTTGCCTGGCTCGACACCTTGGAGCATGAGGACGCTGTCCCTGATGTCCCTGACAGCCCCGGCTTGACCACCTTCCTCAATGAGCTCCCCGACCTCTCAGAGTACGTGGCAGAGGGCGGCTGTGCAAAGCACCAAGTAGAGGCAGTGGGGCTGGTGGGCGGTGAGGACGCCATCCCCGATGTCCCTGAGACCCCCAACATGACCACTTGCCTCAACAGCTCCCCGATCTCTCCGAGTACAGGGCAGAGGGCACCAGCCCCACGGAACCAGTGGCAGTGGAGGGGCTGGAGGACTACGAGGTCATGGGTGACAGCCCCAACTCTACCACCTTCCTCAATGAGCTCCCCGACCTCTCAGAGTACGTGGCAAAGGGCGGCTGCCCCAAGGACTGAGTGGTGACCATGGGGCTGGGAAACAGCAAGGACACCATCCCTGACGTCCTTGATTTCCCCAACAGCCTCAACGAGCTCCACGATTACTTGGAGTATACGGCAGAGAGGACCTGCACCCAGGACGAAGCACTGGTGGCATGTCTAGAGGACAGCAGGGACACCAGTTTGATCACCAATGGCCCTTGCACGACTGCGGAGGTCCTGGATGAGCTCCCCAACGTCTCAAAGTATGTGGTGGAGGGCAGCTGTCCCAAGGAGACGGGGCAGGGTGTGGGGTAGGATGGCAGGGACACCCTCTTTGCTGTCCCTGGTGCCCCCAACTTGACCACCTCCCTCAACAAGCTCCCCCACCTCTTGGAGTGCAGGGCAGAGGGCGGCTGCCAGAAGGAGCAAGTGGTGGCAGAGATGCTCCTGGATGGAGAGAACATCTTTGCTGATGTCCTCGACGGCCTGGCCAGCACCACCTCCTTCAATGAAGTCCCCGACTTCTTGGAGTATGGGATGGATGACGACTACCAGGAGGCCCGCCTGGCAGCGGCGATGCTGGAGGACACTGACTGCATCTGGGGGGTGCTAGACAGCCCCCTGAGGGATCCTCAGGGGCAGACGGGTGCTGGGGTGATGGATCTCCCCATGTGGCCTCCAATGAGTCCCCCGGAGACTTTGAAGCTGAGCTCTGCAGAGAGTTCAGAGCAGACTGCAGAGGACACTCCTGCTGCTGGTCCCTGGGAGGATCCCCTGAAGGACCCTCTGACCAGTCCTCTGCTCAGCCCCCTGCAGAACCCGCTGCTGAGTCCCATGGACAGCCCCCCATGTATCCCCCAGTGCCATCCATCCCACACGGACCAGCTCCAGGAGGAGATGCAGCTGAGGCAGCTCGGGGTGGCTCAGACCAGATGGGGAGAGGCAGGCGGCACCAAGGCCAAGCGCCCCGCGCCAGCCAGCACCCCCGAACTGCACGAGACCTCTGCCCAGGACAACAGCCCCCCTAAGAAGAGAAGAAGATGATGGCCCCAGCAAGTGGGCAGCATCCCACAGCAACAACGTGGCCTCCAAAAGACCAGGAACCCAGGGGATGCTGGGGGGCAAATGTCCTCTGTACAGCATTGAGGAGACAGGTTTAACGCAGCTGGTACAGCAACACACTGCAGCACTGGGGCCTTAAACCCACCCTGGCCCAAGGCAAATGCTTTTCCACTTCAGCTTTAATTTAATAAAAATCTGTGTTCCTTTTCCATTTCCTGTGAGCTACAGTATTTGAAGGGCAAAGTGACTGAGTTTGCTATGGCTACAATGATAGAAAATTTCATGACCGCAGCTGTGATCAGACTGCCTCAGACAAACAGACACAGCTCCAATTTTGCCTCATTGATTTATAATAATAAAGATAAACATTTGTGGCTGAGCTATTTGCAGAGAAACATTGGAGAAAATGAACTTTGGTGGAACCTTACAGAAACCAAAACAAAGGAGTCAAATACATGTTCGGTTTTATTAAGGGATGAGAAGGGCAGAGGGCCCGAGGACATCCAGGTTGATCAATGAGAGTATTCAATCCCATTAGCACCATGCTAATCATTTAAGAAGAGTCGGGGCATTCTAGTTGGCTCTTTTTCTCTAGCGCTCGCTCTCTGGGGTGCAGCCGGGGGAGTTTCGGTCGGGATGTTTAATTTGGCCTTTTTCCATTTTGCAGAGGCCTCTGGGCTTTTCTGCCTTTTTCTTTTTTTCTGTCTTTTGGATCAGTTGTTCAGGACTGGGATATCTCTTCCTGGCACTGGGTGCTTAGTCTGGGTGGAGTTAATGGGAAATTGCCTTGAGTATCTTTTATTTCTATTTTACATATATATATACACTAGTAGCATATTAGTATTTTGTTGTTTTATTAGACTGTGTTTATCTCAATCTAAGTTTCTCCCTTCCCTTTTGATTCTCTCACCTATTGAGGGGGGGTAACTGGGGGAGAGGAGTGAGTGGCTATTGTGGTTGTATTGTGAGCTCAGGTTAAACCACGACAGGGGCTCAAGCAGCACAGCCACGCCAAGCTACACCCCTCGATGCCCCTCCCAGGGAAAGAAGCCCAAGAGACCTGAACTTCAAGGCCAGCAGAACCAAAGGCCACTGGGCACCACACAGACATGTCCATTTTAAAGAGCTTTCAGAATTCTACAGATGGAGACTTGAGTTGACCGCAAAAGTGGGGTTTAGATTTAATATTCTCTTTCTCTCCCAACAGCTAGTGTTTCCCGTGCACATGTAAAGATCAGAAAAGCATAAACCAAAATAAAGTTACAGCCATATTCTTTTCATGTTTGCTTTTTTCTTGTTTTTGTTTGTTTGGTTGGTTGTTTTCTAACCATTTACATGGCAGAGGAGAGTACTTTTTGGTTTTATTATATTGGTATTTATTGGGTTCTGCTAGCTTTTAAACTGGATCTTATTGGTTTATTATTGTTTACTTGATTGCTTATTGGTCAATCTTGCAAAAACTTCTCCATATCAGAACTGATGTCTTCTGCCTCTGTGAAAGAAGAGCTGTCTCTCCATATAGAACATTAGCACCAGCAGGGCATCTACGTTCTTTGATGACCTGCTGCTATTCTCTGTGCACTGCCAGGGCGGGTCTGGCTTCATCTTCACGCACACGCTTGATATCCGAGGTGAGAGATGGCTGAGGACAGCCACTCCCATTGGCTTCCTCATCCTCAGATGGAAAAAATGCCACCTTGAGACCCCTGTAATTTCAGTGATGCTCCAGGGTACTGTGGCAGTCTTCAGTGGTGTCTTGTGCTCTCCAGCAGCAAATTCGCTCTCCAGCGGTCTCCAGCGTTATCAGACACTGTCTGGTGGTCTCAAATGGGATCCAAGGGACTTCTCCTGGTGCTCTGGGGCTGCCAGCCAGAGGATGGCAGTCCATCTCCTCACAACTTCCCCAGAACCAATGGCAGAGGAGATACCCCCAGCATGATGGGTGGGCATGCAGAGTGGGAAGCTGGGCTTATCTGTGGCTTGACAGTGGCTGATCTCCCACCCAGCCCACCAGACGATGGTGTGATGCCATCTCCGACTAGCAGTGGCTGCTGGAGCGGCGCCGCTTGTGGCGAGGCG
>VWYH01005193.1:848019-871866 GCA_013399365.1 Pampusana beccarii | reverse complement strand
AAAAAAAACCAACCAACCAAGCATACCAAAAAATCAAGGAGAACTAAGTACATTTACAGAAGACTTAAAGCTCTAAAGAATATTCTTAATCAGAGGAGATGTTTCCCTCAATACACAGTTTTCATAAGGCTGACAATAACCTGGACAACACCTTAGCACCACTAAATTCAGCCACATTCAGACCCCCTCAGTTTAGATCTTGTGTCAACTTTGCAAGGACTCCTCAAAGAGGATGAGAAAACTAATTCAATTTCAAATTTTCCATCAGAGCTTTTCAAGTTTTGCAAAGTAGCAACTACCACTGCTGCAAAGTGAAACAGTAGCTGCTCTAGTCGAAACAATGTTTTTTCATTTTCCTTATACCCAACGGCAAAGTCAACTGCATAGGAAATCGTTACCTTTACAAGCTATTGCTAGTCTAGATAGAGATGTAAACATAGGAATGGAAATTATATAATTAGTAGCACTGTCCATTTAACAATAAGGAAATGCAACAACTCACCCGGATGTAAGCATTCTGAATTTCTGTCAATTCTTCACCAAGTGGAACAACAATTTTTTCCACTTGTCGCTCATGAGAATAAGGCTGGATTTCTGGAGAATCTTCAGTGCACAGCTCAATCTGGGCAATGAGCAAGTTGGAAACCACTTGCTGCACAGCCTGTGTGAGAAGCCACAAAAAAAACCCCATATTGACTCCACCAACACAAGTCAGCATCACATGAAAGTGACTATTTCCATGGTTTAGCAGTCTTGGAATAGAATTCTAAGGAAAAGGTACCTACTGCTTATAGATGAAAAATTAAAGACTTTCCATTTAAAGTTGTCAAGTAGTATAGGAAGAGCCAGAACGGTAGGTTTGTGGATGCAAAAAGCATGCAATGCACAAGGCTGCAGTGACGTAGCTCTGCCTTTGGCTTTGGGGGCACCATGAAGCACCTGACGAGAAGTAACCTGGAGGCAGGAGCTTAAACTGGATTTAGTGCATCTGCCATCAGCTGAAAACCTCAGCCTTACCCAATAGACTACACTGAACATGAAAGCCATTCTCCATTGCGAGGACATCCTTTTTCGTTCAAGTGCGTTTGTATTCCCCAACCCAGAAGGTATTATTTCCTTTTAGAAAGGTCAGGAAATAAACATTGATAATAGAGTCTACATCATGAAAAAGACAAACCCTCAACAACTCATGAATTGTAAAGAGATTCAGTTTCTATGTGGAATTCTAACAGATTTCAGTATCCTGCATGGTGTTCACACTGTATCAAATGGCATTAAAATAGCTTCTACTGAAACTTCAGTATTCCTGCCGCGCAAGTAGATTTGACTCACCTTTGTATCGCTGCCTGGTGTGGCACTCAGGGCCAAGATCCGAAATTGATTGGTGTATTTGCTTAGTTCCTTCACAACCTAAGGACAGGAAAGTTTCCATTAATAGCATCCTTAAAGGAGATTATTTGCTTACACAAACTATAGCCATGAAAATATCCAGTAAGTAGAAAAAGCTTAAACAAAATATTCTAAAAGGAGTATATCTCAATTCAAATGGGAGCCAGGAAGTGTTCAATTTATAACCATTTTATCCAGGAACACTTAATCTTGATTAAGTATATTACCCCAGTCCCATTCAGCAGAACAACCTTGATGAATTACCTTAGTTTAACAAAAGGATTGGCAGCACGCTAACTCAAGCAGCTTGCCAAAATGTAAGTTCGAAGAACCCCTCTAAAGAAAGTAAATCATGGATGAGCAGTCCCATGAAATCTGAACAGAAGTTAGATGACAACCACCACGCCAACCAGCAGCCAGCTGAGTCTCACTTAAAAACGTTGCATTACTGAATATTCCTCAGACCTCCCAGGTTCTCATTCTACAACCCTCCCTAGGACCAAAATTGGGACAAGTACAATGGTCACTGAACATTCAAGCAACAACCAAACTGCGTCCCTGCTTCATTTTCCCAGAGAGAGAACACCACGCTTTCTGATCAAACATCTCACGCTGCACGGGGAAGGCAAAAAACCAACAGAAATTACTAGTTATATAACATAAAATCTACAGAGAATAAGTGAACGGAGACTAAAGAGGAATTCCCCTTGTGCTGACAGTTGTACTGACTCATGTTTAGCTAGAGCAGAGAACAAACCTGCCAGCTTCACCGCCCTGGGGACTGACACGGGGCGACGGAGGAGATTGTGCTCAGCTATAGCTGACGCAAAAGCTGCTAAACACAAACCCTGGCTCTACGTTACAGAGCAACTTGCCTAACAGGAAAATATTTTAAGAAAATAAATTTTATACAGTACCTTGAAATAACCTATAATATTAAATTCTGCGAAAATTCTGTTGCTATATTTCTGAAAAACAATAGAAGAAAACCACAGCACTGGCAAACCAACAGGTACTGTTTGAACTGGGCAAGCTGCTCTCTCTTTTCCAGCATGCCATGTTAAACAAGCACTAAACACCTGATTTCCCCTAAAGAGGCCCAGTAAGCAATAAGACAACTCCACAGACATCTTGTCAGTTTCTCCAGGATGTAAAGCTGTAACTTTCAGGTCACATCCTCATATGAGGAGATTAAGCCGAAATAACACAGCCAACTCCTTGCTAATCAAGACAAACACAATTTCAGAAAGAAATCTTGAACTCATTTAACTAAGATAAAGAACTTTACAAAAAAGCCCACATTTTTTTCCTGATAAATATACATCCCCCATTGAAGAGTGATTCCAACAGAGGACAAGCACAACACAGTACACCCACAAATACAAACACTTCTGAAAGAAGCAGCTTCACGACTTTTTTGAACTGCCCTAGTAAAAAAATATTTTGAAACAAAAACTAATATTTTATTCAGACATTAAAAAAATTCCCAGCTCACCGTACCAAGTTTTAATCCAGGTTTTACTTAAAACCAGGGCACTGACAATGCAGAGGATGGTCTCATCTCTTTCACACAAAGCTAAGGACATAAGGGGCAATCTCCCTGCAGCAATGACGACAGTGACACTCCATGGAGATCCTGTAAGTGACTTTAGATGCAGATTCTTCTAATTGTGAGACAAGAACGAGGTGACTGCTGCATTACCTGACAGTAGGCGTGATTTCCGAGAGCTTTGTGAGCTTCATCGATAACCAGACATTTAATGTCTACAGCAGGACACGTCCCACGACACAGATCATTCACCATTATCTGAGGTGTAAGGAAAAAGACTCTCTTGGTAGCCCACAGTTCCCTCCGATTGACGGCTTGGGTTCCCCCTGAAAATTAAAGAAATAACATTAGCAAACCAGTCTGCTGCTAACAAGCTGCAACCCATAACCTGAGAGCGACAGCAAAGGCAGGCAGGGCTCGCAGACACGTCATGTTGGCTTTGGGAAACAGGTGCCTTTTAAAAGAGCACATGCCTTTGTGCTATTCCCATTTTCAGGGGAAGAAAAAAAAAGCATATGCAATGACTATGAAGATTTTTTTGCATTAAACTAGTAAATCCATAGAATCATAAAGTGTCTTGAGTTGGGACCCACCAGGATCATGGAGCCCAACTCCTGTTCCTGCACAGGACACCACACAGTTCACACCACAAACCCAGAACCACAGAAAACAACGTTAGAAAGATCAAGATGATCACAGCCTCCTGCAGCCCTACACCCAACCCACACCTCTGACAACGGTTTGAGCTTAAAAACACCTTATGGATTCAGTCATTAGGGCTATTACTTCAGTAAGCAATGGACTACAGATCATGGGGGTTGTAGGAACTTAAAAAAAAAAAAAAGTAATTATTCTTTGGCTTAAGTTTCATACAGAGCATATGAGGAGCAGCTGAAGTCACTGAGTTTGTTCAGCCTGGAGGAGACTGAGGGCAGAGCTCATGGGGCTGCAGGTTCCTCAGCAGGAGCAGGAGGGGCAGGGCTGAGCTCTTCTCTGTGACAGGGACAGAACCAGGGAATGGCAGAAGCTGTGCAGGGGGTCAGTGGGACATTCAGAACAGGTTCTGCACCCAGAGGGGCTGCACACTGAACAGGCTCCAGGGAGGGGGCATGGCCCAACCTGACAGTGTTCAAGAAGAGACTGGACAGCGTGCTCAGACACACGGGGTGAGCTGTGGGGTGTCCTGTGAGGGACAGGAGCTGGACTCCATGGTCCTGTGGGTCCCTCCAGCTCAGGACTTTCTGTGATTTCCTGTGCAGACATTCACAGCTCTTTGTGGAAACCCCAAAGCTCTGTGAACCCCAGAAGACACATCCCAGTGCTCCACCTCCCCACACTGGTGACCTGGAGTTTTAACTATTGCAAAAAATCTCATATTAACCCCTTTGAAATCCTCCTGTCCTAAAGACCAGACTTTTGTTCGTTTCTTTTTCCTCCACCACGGCTTTTCAGGCTGCTCCCCCGCCCCCCGTACCTGTCATCTCGGCCATGTGCCGGCCCGGGATGCCCATGACCCGGGCACACGCCTCCATCTGCTGGGCCACCAGCGGCTTGGTCGGGGCGAGGAACAGCACCTTGCCGGAGGGGAACCAGCGGTAGAAGTTGTACATGACGACGGCGGCCACGAAGGTTTTCCCCAGCCCGGTGGGCAGGCAGACCAGCGTGTTTGCCAGCAGGGCGGCGCGGGCCATGCGCTCCTGGTAGCCGCGCACCGGGTAGTTGGTGGGGTAGATCCAGATGGAGCCCGCGGCCTCGCAGAAACCCGCGGGGGCCGGGCTCGGGGCTGGGGCTGGGGCCGGGTCCGCCGCGGCCGCCGCCGACAGCAGCTCATCGTCTGCCACCTCCTCTTCCTCCTTCTCCTGCGGAGCGGCCCGGGCCGGCAGCCGCCATGCCCGGGGCAGGGTGCTCTGCCGGGGCAGGGTGCTCTGCCGGGGCAGGGTGCTCATCGCCCCGCAGGCCAGCGCGCCGCGAGCCCGCCCGGCGCTCTGAGGGGACACGCGCCACCCGCCATCTTCTCCCAGCGCCGTCGCTTAAAATCCCCGCGGAGCCGGCGCCGGGGCGAGCGGGGCGGAGCTGCCCCTCACCCCACCCCCTCGTCCCGGCGCCGGCTCCCGCGGGGCCGCCGGGAAGGCTGGGCGGTGCGGCAGGAGGCGGCGGGCGGGAAGATGGCGGCGGCGGGCCCGGCGCAGCCCTGGAGCGCGGAGGAGCTGCGGAGCGAGGCGCTGCCCAAGAAGGACATCATCAAGTTCCTGCAGGAGCACGCGGCGCAGACGGTGAGCGTCCGTCCGTCCGTGTGAGTGTGTGAGTGTGTGTGAGTGTGTGTGTGAGTGTGTGAGTGTGTGTGTGAGTGTGTGTGTGTGTGTGTGAGTGTGTGTGTGTGAGTGTGAGGGGGTGTGTGTGAGTGAGTGTGTGTGAGTGTGTGTGAGTGTGTGTGGTGTGCGTGTGTGTGAGTACGCGCGGGTCCCTCCGGCGCTCACCGGCGTGTCCCGCAGTTCCTGGCCGAGCACAAGCTGCTGGGGCAAGTGAAGAACGTGGCGAAGACGGCGAACAAGGAGCAGCTGATCGCGGCCTACACGCGGCTGTTCCGGAGCAAGGTGCGGGGCCGGGCGGGGGCCGGGCCGGGCGGCGCGGGGCGGGCGGCTCACCGCGGCCCCTGCCCCGTCCCCGCAGCGCTTTAAGGGCACGGACCCCGAGGAGAAGGCGGCGGAGAAGGCGAAGCCGGCGAAGGCGGAGGAGAGCAAGGGGAAGGCGGCCAAGAACGAGGAGGCCGCCGAGGAGGTGGGGGCGCTGCCCGCGGGGGGGGCGCGGGGGCTGTGCCCGGGGGCTGTGCCGTGTCCGAGCTTGCACGGCTCCTGCCCCCGCCGTTACCGGTGGGCACGAAGCTTGGCCGTGCTGAGCACGGGCCTGCACTGCCGCCATTCCCCTGCGCAACGCGTGAGCGCTTTAAAGCACACGGTTCTCTGGAACACGGGGAGTTCCACCGAAATGCGAGCAGAAACTTCTTCCTGGTGAGGGTGGCAGAGCCTGGCCCAGGCTGCCCAGGGAGGCTGTGGAGTCTCCTTCTGTGCAGCCATTCAAACCCGCCTGGACACCTCTGTGTGACCTCAGCTGGGTGTTCCTGCTCCGGGGGTTGCACTGGGTGAGCTTTCCAGGTCCCTTCCGACCCCTCACATTCTGGGATTCTCTGACACTGCACGTGTTCATTTAGTTTTGCAAACTAAGCGGTTGCTCGGTCTCGGGTGTGGTTGGTGTGAGATTGGTTAACGCAGCAGTCACAACTCTGTTTTTATAAACCTAGGGGCCACCAAAGTACACAAAATCAATTTTGAAGAAGGGCGATAAAACCAACTTTCCAAAGAAAGGAGACACTGTCCATTGCTGGTATACGGGAAAACTAGAGGATGGAACAGTCTTTGACACCAATGTTCAGACAAGTAAGGTCATTTATAGATTGTTTGGCTTTTGACTGCGAATGCAGATAGGGGACATGAGCTGTGATCATTAATCAGCCTTGGGCAAGCGTTCGCTTCTGGAAGATGCGCATGGCAGGAGTCCTGGCAAACTGCTTTGGCCTTTGTGTGCTGAGCTGAGCGGGGTGGCCCTGCAGCCGCCCCGGAGCCCCGTTTTCCATGAGCAGATGCAGGGCAGTATTTTAGGCCTGGCTGGTGTAAGGTTACACAGCTGCATCCTGCCAGAGCTCACGTTTGGCGTTCTCCAGGCCATAGATCACGTGAAATGCGGGGACTGAATCCGTACTGAAAGTGCTTTGGAGGAAAGACAGTTCCTGCTCGGGGAGGTTCCCTTATCTGTGCAACCTGATCACCCACAGTGGAGTCAGCTTCTCCAGACACGTCTTGGTGTGCTCCTGTAATAAACCCTTGAATGTGGAGGCACTGGAACAGGAGTGATTTCAAGTAGCCTGCTGTGCTGCAGCCACTGGGGGGAAGTATGCTGGGATTTTTTGTGATAGTGTCTCAATCAAAAGATGAAATTCTGAAATGCTGGAAACGCTTTTCCAGCTGCGATGTCCAGCAGGGCTGCCACTGGGATACTCTCTGTGATTCATTGTACTTCCTGTATGATGTTGTACGTTCCTTTTGAGTTGTTTTTTCTCGCTAGTGTGTTTATGACTTGTACCATCGACTTTAATAATTCAGAAATCAGTCTTTCAGCTTCACTGGATCAGTATCTGAAGGATGCTCATCAACTTTAGCTCTTGGTGCAACTTGAACATTTAGTTATGTTTTTAGTGCACAGCACTAAATTTTCCCCTGAAAATCTGACAGTGGGCTAAAAATAGTACTGTAAGAACAGGTATTTATATAAAGCATTATTGTAATAGTAATTTGGGATAGAAGTATGGTATATGCTGGTGTGATGTTAAAACAAATGAACATAAAA
The DNA here is from genome assembly GCA_013399365.1 of Pampusana beccarii. Taxonomy (NCBI): domain Eukaryota; kingdom Metazoa; phylum Chordata; class Aves; order Columbiformes; family Columbidae; genus Pampusana; species Pampusana beccarii. The sequence goes on along the minus strand of VWYH01005193.1, from coordinate 864,527 downwards.
CTGTCTTTCAGGTGCAAAGAAGAAAAAAGCAGCCAAACCTTTCAGTTTCAAAGTTGGTGTAGGAAAAGTAATCAGAGGTGTAAGTAAAGCATTTACAACTCCCTCAGAACCCAAAAAGCTTTCATTCTGCAGGGCGTATAACCTGGATGCAAATTTTGAGCTGCTGTTCTTGTTTGTTGTGGAGGTGCAAAGGGAAGTTGGAAGCGTTTCTATCCGCAGGATGTAATATTTGTTATTTACAGATGCATTCATCTGTCTGCTGTGTCATTCCCCTCATCAGGCAGTGTGTGGAACACGGCGGAACAGCTTTGTGTTCCTTGGGACATCACAGCCTTTTGCTTCTGCGTAGTGCTTTGCAGTGCAGACAGGGTGATGGGGCTCCATCCATCGCTGTGTGCATCCGGGGGGCTTCTGTCTGTCAGCAGATCATTTTCTCTCAGCAGCTCCTTGGTATTTGCGTTCAGTTCCTGCCCTGGCTCTGAGCTGGATGCTGAAGCTCTGGCTGCTGCTGTGCCCGCCCTGAGCTGCAGTTGGATGCTGTAACTCCCGCTCTGTGCGGCACTGAGCGCTGCAGCGGCACAGGGGGGAGCTGCGTGAGGGATGGAATATCCGGGCAGACTAAAGCCCTGGGTGGAAGAATCGAGCGTTCTGCACGCCCAGCTGCTCCCTCACATCTGGGAGTCCCAGCCCTGCTGTGTCTGGGCACAGGCGGCAGCGTGTGCCGAGCAGCCGAGGGGCTTCGCTGCTGCGGGGCCAGTGCTGACACCAGCGCCTGTCTGCACAAGATAAGAACACAAGGAGGATCTTGTGCTTACCTGACTTTAACAAACCAAGCCCAGCATCATCTTTCAGGCTGCTGCTGTGCAGGAAAAAGGGTGACTGGACTGGAACCGAGAAGGGGACGATGGCCCTGGGCTGGTGGCCAGTGCTGCAGAAGCAGCGGTCACCTGTTGCTCGTGTGGTGCCAGATGCGCTGCTGGAGCGGTTACAGGCGCGAGCAGCGGCTGTTCTTGGGGGAGCGCTGATACAGCGCTGAACTGATCGTGGCTTTGGGCAGCGCAGGCCGGTCTGGAAGAGGGACAGGCACTGAAACACTGTCAGGCTTAAATAAACGTTAATTCATTGGCACAGCAGAGACAGCCCCCTTGTTTTGTGTGGCCGTCTGCTGCAAACTGCATTCCCAAAGTGGTTACACTCACAGCAACACGTTACTTCATCAGTTCACTAACATCTTCACGAAGTTAAATCACAAATCTGCACGGTGAACAGGGTGCAGGCTAACGTGGAGCTGGGGTGTGAGCAGAGGGCAGCGTTTTCACAGGTCAGAACACGAGACCCCCGCACGGTGGGCGAGCGTGCTGGACAGGGATGTGCTGCTGCGCGCGTGTTCTTTGGAATTCGTTAGAAAAGCCCTTTTCCTTATTTTTGTTTTGTTTTTCAGTGGGATGAAGCTCTCTTAACAATGAGTAAAGGAGAGAAGGCTCAACTGGAAATCGAACCGGAGTGGGCATACGGCAAGAAAGGGCAGCCCGATGCCAAGTATCCTTCCCCACTCAGTTGCTCCTTCAGTAACTCGGAAATGCTTGGTGGAATGAAGGGCTTTATGGGTGGGGATATAATGGGGGAAGCATTCGCTTGTTACTCATAGCAGGCTTAGAATGTTAATATTAAAAAAAAAAAAAATCCGTTAACTTAATGGATGGATGTGATTGCCCGTTTGTTTTGGAGAAAAATTCCTGCAGGGGAGAGCGTGCCCTTTGTTTTGTGCCTGCTTTGTCACTCCAGCCGCACCAGCAGGGACAGGGATGCCGACCAGTGTTGCAGGGACGATTGTTCTTTCATGCCCAAATCCTTTGTCATGATAATTTAAAAGACTGCCTAGGAATTCTCTCTGTAGTACAGTAGGGCAGTCACCTCATCCCAGAGGGACACCAGTGCCTGTGTCCCGGACCTGGGCAGTTCAGAGGAATGGGAACAGCCGGAAGACCTAAATAAAGGGGGGGGGTGTGGAACTGGTGCTCAATGTGTCATGAGTCACATTAGGGAGCAGCTGTGGGTCCACACTAAATCCAGGATGTTAAAATGGGTCGGTGAAATATAAAACTGGCATGTGGGGAACAGGTGGTAAATCACTTAACATGGTTTTGTGTGTTAACCAGGGGGATTGTTTTGTGGGTTTGGGTGGGTTTTTTGGCTTTTTTTTAAAGCTTCCTTAACGTATGCAAACAGGATCCCACCAAACGCAAAACTTCTCTTTGAAGTGGAATTGGTGGATATTGAATGAAATGAAGTTTCCTTTGCTGCTGGGAATCCATTTATGGTCAAGAAAGCTTCTGAGAATGCAGTTTTGCTCTTGTAACTTGAGGATTTAGTTACAACTGTGGCCTTGTACTGAAATCAAGTTTGCTTTCCCTCCCCCAACTGCTGTACAGTACCGTACCACTAAAGCAAACCTAGTTTATAATGCAAGTGACTTCACTCTTTTATGTATCTGACCACCTTAAACCTCCTTTCTCCTGCTCTGGGGAGGAATTGCACAGTTAAAGCGCAGAGCCCTGTGGAGCGGCTGGTTTCATTCTCCCCTCCGCTGCCGAGGGACCTTTTCCTGAGCAGAATTCACTGTGATACCTCGTGTGAGGCTTCAGCTTCATGTTCTGGGGAGCCGCTGATTCTGACAACAGCACTCACCCAACAGTTTAACCTGAAGTGTTGCCTTAAGTTAGGGGAAACCCCCCGAGTTTCTCCTTTGAAGGTGTTTGCTCGCTGCGGCAGCTGCGATGCCCGCCCGCTTCTCCAAGCGTTGCTGAGGTTTCTGTGCCGCAGCCACAGATGTTGGAGCAGAACAGGCGTTGAACAGAGACCCGGGTGTTCGACTCCTGGTTGAAAGGCAACCCAAGAAAGCTCAGAGGACTACTGAATTCCTTGCTTTTATTACAAAAATGAGAATGATCACTTTGATCAAAATGAAAAAAGTCTGCTCACACTGTGTACATGAAAAACTAAATACAAAAATCATCCCAAACACAGTTTGTGCTTTTTTAAAAAAGAATGCAACATCATTTTGCACTGCGTTTTCTTTTTTGACCCCCACACAGAATAGAAAATACGTGTCGCAGCTCGCAAAGGCTGCTAGTGTAGTCTGAAGAGTTTCAATCGTCACAACAGGACCAAGGCAGCCTGGGCTCAGCAGGGCAGGCAGCCGTGTCGCGACAGAGCAGCCCTGAGGCTGTGGTGGAGAGCAGGGCCTGGCTCCTGCACTGCTCAGCACAACGGCTTTGGGGAAAAAACACCAACAAAACCTGAAAAAAACTACAGCTTTACTGATTAAGTCTATGGAATCATTATGAGACTGAAAAAATTCTTCAGGTATCTCCATAAATTAGTGCAGGGAATTTTTTTTTTTAAAAATGCATTTATGGTAAAGTAGAATTGTACAGAGAAACCATTTATCAGTTACCAGCACACAAATCTTGCTTCACACGTACCTTGTGAACATCAGCTCACCTCACATGCAAAAGACCAAAAAGCAGGTATTACAACAGTTCTTTCATATCCCTAATTTAGAAAAATATACTTTTTTTTTTTAATTCCATCTTTGTTGAAACTGCAGCACAGTGAACTTCACTCCCTCCTCAGATCAAGTCGGATGATAATACTGTCCGTAATTCCATGCGTTCTGGTAGTTGTACTAGGGAAAGAAACATAAACGCAGTAAGTCCGGGTGCTCGTGTGGCACAGAGCACGCCTGACAACGAGCTCTGCTTCCAGGGACGACGCCCAAGTTCCCTCTGTAACCGGAACCGTTCTGAGGAGCGCGGGTGGCGCGGTGCCCCTGTCACACCCAGCGCGTTCGGGGTCGGCACCTCGGGATTGCTCCCCTGGGATCGGTACCTCAGGGTCAGTACCTCTGGGTCGGCGCCCCGGGGTCGGTACCTTGGGATTGGTACCTCGGGATCAGTGCCCCGGGATCGGTACCTCACCAGCAAGCGTGTCCGCAGGGCAGGGCCCTGGGCTGCCACCCCTCCGGAGTCACCTTCGGTCCTGACCTAAATCCAAGGGCTGGGCTCGGCTGCAAGGCCAGATCTGTACCCAGGCTCAGCGCAAAGGTTGCCTGTTACGTTTTCATTTCCTCAATAAACATGCAGCACCACTCCTTCCAGCAGAACCTTGTATGAAGGAGGGAGCCGGAGCTGCTGGGGGAAGGAACTGTGTTCTGGCACCCCAGAGCTGCGTTCTCTCACCCCAGAGCTGTGTTCTGGCGCCCCAGAGCTGCGTTCTCTCACCCCAGAGCTGAGTTCCGTCACCACCGCTGTCCCCACAGCCAGCGTTCTGCAGGAGCAGAGGCCGCTGTGCAGACCGTCCCCACGGCCCGACCGCAGCCGGCTGCACGCAAGGATGGGGCAGCAGCACGCAGGGATGGGGCAGCAGCACGCAGGGATGGGGCAGCAGCACGCAGGGATGGGGCAGCAGCACGCAGGGATGGGGCAGCAGCACCCAGGGATGGGGCAGCAGCACCCAGGGATGGGGCAGCACCACGTTCTCGGGGGCAGCACAAACGTCACACAAGAGCAGCCCCGAGGACGAGCTACTGAAGGGGCTGGTTTTGCACGCACTCCGTACTAGTGCAGTGCGATCCATACAGAGATGTTACAGGAACTACCAGCTGGAGAAAGGAACTATCAAAACACACCTGAGCTGACTCTCCTGGGCAAAACACTTCTAGGTCCATTGCCTTTAGGCAGCAACGTCCCTGCCACCAGACCCCTCGTCTTGCTCTGCACTAGAAATATTTTGACGATCTTTCAAGGTCCCTTCCAATCCCTGACATTCTGTGATTGATTGTGTGACTCTGTGTAACAGCCCACAGAAGAACCAAGGAAAACAGGAGCTCAGTTTTCCTCACCGACGCTGGGAATCCCGCAACGCGCGGATGTTCAGAATGCGAGTGTCGAAGCGGGAGAGCGAGCGCAGACCCACCTGGTACCAGGCGTTGTAGTTGTACGCGGCCTGGTTCACCTGCATGTCCCCATCCATCATCTGCGCCGACGCCAGGGTCGGGTCGTCTGTCAGCATCTTCTTCTCGTCTGGCTCCTCGGATCTGCGAAGGGAAAACTTGCGGTAAATGGGGTTTGTGATCAAATCCTGATTTAATGTGAGACATGTTATAATGGGTAAGGGTTAGTAATATTTTTAAACTTGGTGCCATGTCCAAACAGGATAACAGAACTTGATTTTGAGAGAGACAGCAGTACAGTGTGCTTCAGAACAGTTGTTGCATTGTTCTGCTGCTCAAACTGAGGCACCAAAAGCACGTTCCTGCTCAGAGACAGAATTATTTTTACCAGTACTGTTTAATTTTTCTGTGATACATAATTCAGAAAGGTATTTTCCAATAAATCTGCTTGCAAATATTTTATCCAACAATATAGCCCTATTCAGTTTATACTTCAAGTGATGAAAAAAGTGATCTTATCCTTGCAAGCAGTAGGTTTAAAGCTGAAAAATACATGTGTGTATATATATATATATATACACATAAAGAAAAAATCCAACCAGCCTCCGAGATTGTTCTCTGAACTATTTTCAAAGCATTTCCAAAGTGCTGTTACGAGCTCCAGCTGAGTGTCGCGCTCCCCCCAGCTGGCAGGCTCCTCACCCGTTCTCTGCTCTCCTCTTCAGGGACTCCTGCTCCTTCAGAAGCGCCTGGTGCTCATCGTAGGCATCCAGAAGCCTGAAGGAACAAAAAGACAAAGCTTTGCTCACCATTTTCATGGAAACATTCTAAACATGAGCAAACATTTTGAAATGACTATTTCAAACTAAATCTACAAAAACATTCTAGACCAACATCATAAACCAATTTTAATCAGTGACCCACCATGAAGATGGGAAACCCAACAAGCTTCATTTGAAGGGGGATTCCACAACACACTGTGGAAAGCCTTCTGTTAGCTCAGAAATTCCCAACTTGCCCAACTGTTACCCCACTTCACGCAGTTCCTTTATAAAGTAGTTTTCTAAAGCCTATTTGTGGTGCAGCCGCTTCTCCCGGTGACTGCACTGCCCCGGCTGCCCGCGGACGCCGTCCGTGCAGCACTGGTATTTAGGAACCAACATCTATTTCAATACCGGAAATTAGTATTATACCAAATTATTACAACTCCACAGTATCACCTACAGCCTTTTCCCAAACAACATGGGAAGCACGTGTGTATTTAACACAAGAGTCATATTATTAATGATCAAGTATAACCATATATTGCTGAGAGAGTGATACTTCTACTTCTCAGCTAAAATTCCCACTAATAGCTAAATACCATTTAATCTGCTGTCTACCACAGTTTACACGATATCACATGCAAACTGCTGCTTCTGCCAGAATTACTTCTGGTGAAAAGCATTTCTTGTACTTATTCTGTGCTCTGGTATTATCTGGGAGCTGAAATCTTCATTTTGTTTGCTCTGCCTAGGATCCCAAACCTGCAACGCTTGGCTGCCATGCACGTTAGAATGTGAGAGCCAGCAGAAATTAAGGACAACTATCGTTAAACACATACAAAGCTGAAAAACTAACTCATGGGTAGCCCTTCCAACCTAATTACCTGCAAAATGTACATAAAAACAAGCACCTGTTTGACAATACGGCAATAAAGAGGAAAGAAGTATATATACTTTTAATTAATTTACCTGATGCTCCCACATAAGTGTACAGCATTGTTAATGCTTCTGAACATAGAAAAATCCAATCAGGGCAGTTTTGGAACCCTCAAGCAGCAGCTGACAAGGTACGGAGTATCGAATTATACCTGTCACAAAACACTGCACGTTCGCTTCGGGGATCGTCCTCCTTTACAAACTCAGCAAGAGAAAACTACAGGCAGCGCTTACGCCAGCAGAATATTACTCTACGAGGCGTTAGGTATTTCAGAAAAAAAGTGGTAATTTTTTGAGAAGATATTCCTATTTAAAAATAGGAGTTTGGTTTAGAAAAGCAGCAATTCCTCAACAAAGAACTGACGGCACAAAGCCCAATGTAACGGATACCACTAACCCTGCTCCTTCCCTGCTCCCACAAGCACTCTCTTGGGGACCTGCATTCAGCCACTGCAAAAGTTACATCTTACTTGTTCACATCAGAACCAAAATCTTCAAGAAATTCCACTTTTCGCTGAGAAAACGTAATCCTCATTTTTATAGACAACGCGCCGTTGACAGCTTTATCAAAACAACTCAGGATGTTTTCTTCATTCAACTTGAGATCGCCACTGTACTCCATTTCAAGTAAGTTGAGATACAGTTTGGTATTTTCCTGTGCAAAAGATGTACGAGAAGTCGTACGTGTCACATTTAGGTATCAAAGCTGAATGTACGTTTACCAGATGCATACAGAACGACTACGTCATAAATACATGTTAGAACAGTCAATAAGAAGATTTTCTTTCTACAGAGAGATTTGAAGTGATCTAACACCACAAAACCAGATGTCACACTTGGCTAATAGTAAGCTAATAGTATTTGGAGTGCCAAATACTAAGAGTCCTGCCTCCACAACCAATGCTGTTCACCTGGAGATGTGAACACACCTACAATATTTAAGATTCTAAAAAGGAAAAAGGAAGGTATGAAGCACATGGTGCTTCTGGTGAAAAAGGTTTGCAAACTTCCAGATTTGAAAGCTGCAAATACGGCAACATCAGTTTAGAGGGACTGGTGTCTCCATGTAGTAACGAAACATTACGTACAGTTACAATTCCTGTCATCATTGTTGCCAGATTAAAAAAAAAAGGTTGAGAAAAACACCAGGGTTTGTTTTTAACACAGCAAGGAGGGAACACATACTTTGTCGATTTCTATGGCTTCTGACAGCACTTTTCTTGCCTTTGGAAGGTTTTTCTGTACTTTGAAGAGGTGTCGAGCTAACTTGATGGCATAAAACGACGATTCGCTAATTGATTTGGCATTCCTAACAGCTTCTTCAAGCAGGTGTTCAGCTTCTTCCATGTTCCCGTGTCTGCGTTCTAAGCTCACTCTCCGCAAGCGAATCATTGCTAGCCCTAGAACACACTCCTCAAACGTTTTCAGGATTCTTCTTGCTTCATCGATGTTGCCTAAAACACCGGTGAAGATGCTTTAAGATATGAGACACCCAACAGGCTCTTAAAACAACCCCCTCCCAGCAAAAGCGAAGGAAGCTCTTACCCTGCTGCTCCTCGAAGGCCGCCCACAGCATGTGCACCATGGGCTTCTTGGGGAGGTGGATTGTGCAAGCCCTGCTGTAGACGTGCCGCACCCCTTCAATACTGTGGTTCTCCATGTATTTGGCATACTACAGTCGAAAACAGAGCAGAGACGGGAAATGTAAAGCTTGTATTTGTCTTTAAAACCAGGACAGAACGATAAAATTCTTTTGTTTAAACCCATTCAGCACCTTTATTGAACCACTAGACTAGTTTCTGTAAGGAAGGACGTAGAGAGGCAACGAAGTTGGCATATGCAGCAGTCAAATCTGGTTGCAAGCAGACCATCTCCTAATGCAACAGATATAGTTATATATGAACAACGTTCCACAAGAGTACAACGGTTAGTCACTAGGTCAAGGTATGCAATCGGTAGGAGATGGGTGGTAAAGCGCTTCCCTTACCTTGATCCAGAAGTCCTCATAGAGGGCACATGAAATAACACATCTTTCAAAGAGGACCACAACTCGCTCGTGAGTGCCGTTCTCTATCTCAAACTCTAAGTACTCTTTCCAGTTTTTCAGCTGAATTTTCTCCAGAGGTTTGACATGAAAGTAAGGCCTCTTTATCTGCAAGAGTCACAGGATGGCCACTGGTGACTCAGGAGCCTGCCACCAAGGTGCTTCAACAAAACAAAGACCCCCACACCATCCAAATAATTCCACTGAAAGAAACAGGACTTCAGAATGATCCGTCATTATCTATTCAAGTCCACCGGGGTTACCCAAGTATTGACCAGGAGATGTTACAGTCACATTCGGGGCTGGTGACTTGCTTTTCTGGAAAGTTACTTGAGAGCACAAGTGTTTACAGAAGCTGAGGAAGAATCAATGCAGTTTCTCCCTTGCCAACCTGCGGTCACGACATAACAACATCATGAACAGCAATGGATGCTGCCCGCACACGTACGTCCAGCCAGGACTGACTGCTGGACTAGCACGTCCCACCAATTAAATCCAACATTTGGCTGAGGATCATGGCAAGGGAAAAGAAAGCATCGAGTTGAACTTCCTATTAAATATTCACATTAAGCTGGTGTTTCCAAGAGCTAGCACAATCGCATTGTCACTGAGGAATACAAGAGGAGCTGGCTGGGATGCAGTTCAGCAGAGGAAATTCAAACATTGAACTAAAAGCAAAGAATCCTTCCAGACAGCTTCTGCTTTTTCACTGTCTTTAATTTTACCTGATCGTTCCTTTCCTGTACTGCAATCCGATCTCATAGACATCCATACAAATTGATAAAGAACTTCGAATAATTAAGGAGTAACATTCAATTCTTCAAGGCCACCTAAAATTTGATGCAAATCACCCCCTTCCTGCTCCTTGCTGAACCCTGCTATGGAACCCCAAACTCTTTTCCACTTGGACAAATTCACAGGTACCTTGTTCCTGCTCAAATAACAGTAAAACAGGTCTCAGCGGTCCCCTTCTCTGTTGCCTATCTCCCTAATTTCTGCCCACTATAAAGACAGGTTTAACTTTATATTTCAAGCTCCTCACAGATCCAGCCCGCTGGTATCTACAGAGCGGATCCACTCTGCTGGTAGCAGAAGTAGTGACTCTGGCCCGGGGCAGGGGAAGACACCCCGTTCCTGACACATTTCCTGCAGCGTGCCCACAGCTTCAGCATTCTCCCCAGATCAACTCGTTTGCAGTTAAGGTTTCCTGAGCCAAGAACACCCGCACTCACACCACCTCTTCCCCCACCACGTCAGCACGTTCCAGCCTCCCTGCTCTAGGGACGTGCTGCATTCTCTGGCTTCCCCTTACACCTGCTCCCTGCAGTTACTTTTGGAAAACAAAAGTTAACTGATTTCAGGCTTGGAAGTGTAATGTTAAAATACAAAATTATAGAAATCTCATTCTCCTTTTAGGATAGGCTTATCTTTTCCATTGGAATTACCTTCATCCCCTTATTACTTTGCAACAGCCCAGACATATAATTTTGTACGTGTATATTTAAAGACTGCTTAGTAAACAATACATCATCTTGCTTCTCTAAATACTGCTTACAGGTTTTTGAATTGTCAGATGACAGAGCTGACCTCACAAGTTGCCTTTTCCACAAGAAAAATGACAGAGAACTGAAACTCATTTTTTTTCAAAGCCCCACAACAGTTTAAACTGTAAGCCCTAACTGTTACTTGAAATTCCAAGCTCCCAGCCTTATGTTTAAACCTTTCGCGCACGCTGCCTTACACATAAAAAACCACACTTACCGCTTCTTCAAACGTCCACCTCTTACTGACTTCATGTTCATTGTGGTTAAAGATCTCTTGATGAATCTCAATGATTCTGTGCCTCATGTTTTCTACCTCAGTGACTAGCTAAAAACAGAATTTTAAACAATGTAACACAGGTAGACACCGTATCATCTTTGTAAGTGCATTTGACAAGGACACCAATATGCGTAAGTTAGAAGTATCAGAGATGCATCAAACATGACCCTGAACAGCCAGGGGATGGACACTGCTCTGAAGGCGCCGTGGCCCTCAGCACAACCCCACTGAGCTGGTTTTCTATCATCATGCTCTTATGGTAAAGATGATTTGAGATTAAAGATTAATTTGGATCCAAGTCAAACTTGGTTTCAGTCCCTGTACATTTTCAGAGTTTTCTTAGGCCTTTGATGACCACAAACCCTTGCTGATGAAAAGCTTTCTTAGACCAGAGTTCCTAACCTTTAACCTGGAATTATCGATATTCATTCCTAAAGTCTTGCACGTCACTTCCTTCGTTTTTTAACTCAATTTCTTTAATACCTATGAAAACACTGGAAAGGTGTGTTCTGGAGACAAACGCTGTTATCACATGAGCCAAACAGCAATGACGTGCAATAGAACTACGGGAACACCTCGGCTACAGACAAAATTGTCTGCAAATGAACTTGTGTTTCAGCCACAAAGGCCAGCAGCGGCGCCGAGCCCCTGTGCACGCGTACCTTGGCAGGGTCGGTGATCTCCTCGGTCCCCGAGGGCAGGTCGTCCGCAGGCTGCGCGTCCTCCCCGCTATGGCCGTTCACAGACGCCAGCTCCCTGCGCAGCTGAACAAACTGCTCCGTGGTCAGGAAGTCTCGAGGCAAGTTGTTCTGTATATGTTCTTTAAACCTAAGGACAGGCAGAAACAAGTCAACATAAATTTGATGGTTTCTGTTGCAATATTCCGCGTAACCAAGCACAGTTATAAATCCTAGTGGGGTTCTGCATTACTCTGTTGATCTAGGGCAACACTGAGGATGCAGCTTCTGACAAAACACAGACAAAAAGCAACTTCTATCATCCACCAGACTTGAAAATCTTCACATTTCAAAGAGAAATGAAAGGAGGATGAACTTCAGCGGCGAAGACAGCCCACTTGCCATGTAAAAGTGATGGCACGGGACAAGATTGGTTTTAGAGGAAGACACTCCACTTTCAAAACCAGAAGGTCTGTAGAAATTACAGGGAAGACTGGTGCAGAATTTAACTGAGGTTTCCAGTTCCCTCTTAACCTCTCCATATTAATGCAGAATTCTACTACCTAAAACTCAGCCAAGTACTTCTCTTTAGTCAATTAAATGTTTCACCACATGAGCACTGCCCGAGGAACTGAAGTTCAAAACTTCTCATTCTGATTTTTCAGAGACATCCTCTCGTCTTCCTCACAATTCCAAGGCCTGCCTTTATTCCACAGCAGAACTTGTGAATTTATCTAAAACCAAATTCCTACAATGTGTATGAGTACTTTAAAACAATCAAACCGTATGACTGCACAAATAAGTAAATCAGTATATAAAATTCAGTAACTAATTCAAGTTCTTGCTCTGAGTGAACATTTTCACACAACAAGTTAGTGAGAGCTCAAGAAACTCACAGTGTTAACTAAATCTTTGTTTTCTCCTTACCTCTGGAAATGGTGACTGTAAAGTTGTGTTGGAATCCCAAGGATGCGGTCGTATACGGACGTGACTTCCCTCAGGTTTCCCTGTTCACTTTCCCAGTTTATATACATTTCCCACAGCCTGTCAGAACGGAAATCTGTCCCAGCAGCTAAGACTGCGTGTTCATAAGCTCTGAAAAATGAAACAATTCGACAGTCATTTCTGGATGTGGTGACAGAACAAGGAAGAAAAGTTCTGGCTCTTATTTATCTGAAGATTATGAGCATCCTCATTTACTCACAACCACACTTATATTAATTATTTAAATTCTTCAAAGTATTTTCTAGGTATATGTACCAAGATGTCTAGGATTTTACAAAGTTCACACTCATTTTTTTCCTCCAGCTCTACCACAACAGAATAAACAAAGGCAACAGGAACTCAAGATATTAAGAAAATACAAAATCTTTACAACTTACATTTCGTAAAGATTCCAAACCCACTACTTCAGCAGTTCCTCATGCCAAAGCCATACATCAATCATGCAGCTAGAAGCTGCTCCAATTTAAGTTCAACTAAGGTTTCGGGTCAAGCTTTAGTCCAACCTCTCACTCTAAGCAGGACCCGTGCCAGCAACCGACGAGGTGGAACACATTCTAGCCACACTCCAAAAACCTTCAAGGAGTTAAATTCTGAAAAATTCTATGAGAAACCTCTCCCAGTGATGCACTAAGCATCACCTAAGGTCTAGTCTAAAGGTCTCTGCCCCTTCTTATGGACTCTGGTTCCATCATCTCCTAAAAATCCTGAAAGTACCTGCGGACTGCTATCAGCTTGCCCCTCAGCTTCAACTTACTAACCTGGTTACAGCGCTACGGAAATGCATGCACGGGCTTCTCATATCACCGACTCTGCCTTCAACTTACCCCCGAATAGTGCTGTTAGTTTCAGGGTCAGCGGGGTCCAAGGTCTCCTTTAAGAAGTTTATATAATGTATCCAAAGATCGACACTAAGAGGAATTGCCTGAAGCCCTCTGCGATAAACCTATGAAGAGAACGGGAACTGTACTTCAAATACTCACTGGTGTCCTAAGAGAGAGGCAACACTGTGTTGTCCGGTGAACCTTAGAAATACTAATTACTGGAATTTTGTTTAAATAATCTACCATTACCATTTGGGTGGAGGTTGGATAGAACATGGCAATGTTCTGATCTCCACGTGCAGAGTCTTGATCTTCAAAGCGCAGCGGTCCCTGCATTCTGACCAGGTTGTGTGGGCAGGCTTTGGGGTACAGACCATAGGGCACAGACCCATTAGAGCATCATTGACAGCGTCTGACCAAAAATGCAATAAGATGTAGCAATTGTGACCAGCAAACCAACTATATTGCTTTGAAAATGAGTAATAAATGTAAGTGACAGAAAAGCCCTGCCCTACTTGTTAAGCTGCAGTGTAATACAGAGGCTTGCACTGCAAAGCTTGACAAACTGTAGAGGTTTAACGCACCTGCCAACAAAGAGAAAAAACATTAGCTACAAATGCCACAGACGTGACAAGTGCAAACAAAATCCCTACAAACCTGGCCGTACACGGCAGGTACTGGCAGCCAAATGACTCGCGGGAGGTTGGTCATTATTTGGCTAACCGGGCCAAGGCAAAGCTGCGCCCAGCTCCCTACATACCTCATCGGACTGCTTAACGTTGTCGTGGCGCTTTTCAAGGTCTGCATACTTTTTCCAATACCCATAGCAATATGGATAGTGTGTGAAAAACCTGTCAAATGCTTTCCTGGCAGCTGGCAAGTGGTTCTGCAAGAAACACACAATAAAAGAAATTAATCCTTTCCTTAAAATTCCTCACATTATTTTAAAAACTAGTATTGTTTTAATATTGTCTTTAAAAGGATTGGTTGTATTTTGTGATCTCTGCTGATGACACTGACAAAGGCAACAGTCTCCAAACAGTATCTGTGAAAGCCTGACATGCAGTTCAAGGCTTGTCACTGAATATCCATGACTTGGTTTGGTTTTCTTCGTCTCTTTCTGGAAGGCTAAGGACAAAGGGGCCATGTACTAACCTCCTGCTCCACATACTGCAGCAGATATACCCATCCTGTGAAATCCTGGGGATTGTCGTCTACTACTTTCCAGAACTTGTCAAAATCTGGAGGGAAGCCAGCCTCAATATCTGTTGCCTGTAAACTTTCAATATTTGGAATTTCACTCTCCTCTGTGTTCTCCTCATTCAGGCCAGGGGAACTGTCAGGTGATTGTTCCATCTCAGTCACACTCATAATTTCTGTACTGAAGTCCATATGCTGTTCTTCTGCCGCTGTTTCAGCACCATTGTCCGTGCTCTCGTTGCTGACAGTCGGCTTCTCCTCCTCTGGATTATCTGAGTTCTCCATAGCGCAGGTTACTGCTGTTGCACAGAACCAGATCCTGAGAAAACAAAAGGATTCAGTATTCGTGCAGCGAGGATTCAAGTAGAACTTGGCTATGAATTATCAGCCAAGAGTCTCCCAAATACTCCAGGCATCCATGTATTTCACCACAAACCTTCATCAATCAGATCTGCTTCACGCAGATTCACAACTTAGAAAACTGTAACAGCAGTCATACATTTTAACATCTGCACTTACAAATCACTGTGTTTTTTCTAAAAAGCGAGCGATCACAAGTAGCTAGTGAGGTAGAAAAGTGAACCAGTTTTCATGTATGATCTAGCGGAAGTTTATTCCAAATAACGAATTACGTTCAAATTTATTTAATTATCCTACTTAGTACAAATGATTAACTTCTCTGCAGAATAAATACACATTAAAACATCCCCCCAACACGCAGCTAAACTGGCTTAGGTGAGAACTTTGCAAAGAAAAGAATTCCTATCAGCACTAGACTCAGTCCATACCAAATACGATGTTTGTCTAAACTAAGTGGCACCAAATGGCCACAAACCAGGTTCCCCTCACATCAGCCACTGGCTCCACACACAGGTTCCTCCTGCCCCTCAGGACAGGCTTCATCTTCCTCCCGCTCTTCAGCTTTATCTTCAGCTTGATCTCCTGCCAAACGCTGCTGCCCAGGCCCAGCCCCACCCCACTCTGAATGCTGGTCCAGCCTAGTGCAGCTGAGTCCAGCCTAGTGCAGCTGAGTCCAGCCTAGCCGGGCTGGGTGCCGCTCAGCCTCACCACATCTCAGCCATCGCCTTCTCCACCTCCAGGCTACATCCTAAGCATGGAGGAATCCTAGGAAATGCAACACCCATGCAGAACACAATAGCTCTAGCTGCAAACATACTGTGGATGAAGAGCAGTGTGAGACCATCATCCTCACGCCCTGCAGCAGCTGCCGCCCCTATTTCCCTTCAGTTCTCCTCAGAGGAGATAACAGCAAATAAGTTTTGCATTTAAAAAGTCCCCACCCCACTCTATCTCCAGAATCCTTTCCTGCTGAAAGCCTGACAAGAGAACAAACAGACCGCTTGCATACACTTGAACAAATACATCGATAAGCCAGCAATGTTACAGTGGCAAAAAAATTACTGACAGAAAGGACAAATATCTGGCAGCTTCAATGCGCAAGATAACAGTTCATGTTTTCCTGGGAGTTCATGAAGCCAAGTAACGGTGGAGTAGTGCCAAAAAGGCCACATGGCCTGCGCTGCAAGTATCTAATAACTGCTTTTCAAAAGTATTTCTGTTCTCCATTGTATATGTCATCTGGCAATCATCTCAATACAACTTCTTTAAGGTAAAGAATTCATAATTTTGAACCTTGTATGGTAGCTATTCATAAAAATGAACAGTTCACGCCATTTAGGGGTCACACGAAGACGATGTGACATCGCAGAGCACTGTACAGCTTTTGCTCTATGGGAAAAGAGGACGCTTGAGCAAGATGAAGAGTTCACTCTGTTAACGACCAGCTCTTCCCACAGCCTGGGCCGCTCCGGAAAGCCTGACTCAAATGGCAGTTTCTTTAGTGAGTGTCCGAGATGTGTCTCCAATATTGATTTTAGGAACAAACACGCTCTGTGAGTTCGGCAAGCAGCATCGCTGCCTTTACCAGAGAACATATGCATCATTAAAACAGCTGCTGCCGTTCCATGCCTCTGTAAAGATCACAAAATCAAGGCATGAGAGGGCTACGTTATGCAAACAGCGGCCCAAACACCTGGAAAAAGTAGTTTAATGGATGTTTACAGAGCTAAAGATTGAGAAAACTAATACAATTTTTTCTATACATGCAAAAATTCGACCTTTTCATCAACGTATATTATTCAGCGTGTTTCAATTAGACGTGCATTCCATACAGCAGCGGCGTTTACAGATGGGGAGGGGGAGCGGCGCGGAGCTCCGGCCCGTGTCCCCGCAGCCGCCGCCCGCCCGGGCCGGCCCCGCCGCGCC
>VWYH01005193.1:811602-847384 GCA_013399365.1 Pampusana beccarii | reverse complement strand
CCATGAATGAGGTCACCCCTCAGTCTCCTCCAAGCTCCAGAGCCCCAGCTCCCTCAGCCTTTCCTCACACGGCAGATGCTCCACTCCCTTCAGCATCTTGGTGGCTGCGCTGGGCTCTCTGCAGCAGTTCCCTGTCCTTCTGGAACTGAGGGGCCAGAACTGGACACAATATTCCAGATGTGGTCTCAGCAGGGCAGAGCAGAGGGGCCGCAGAACCTCTCTGACCTACTGAGCACACAAGGGCCCAGTGCTGGCTCATGGGCACCCTGCTGTCCCCAGGGCCCCCAGCTCCCTTTCCCCTGCACCGCTCTCTAATCGGTCATTCCCCAACCTACACCTCCTCCCTCTCAGACACGGATGCAGCAGCTGCAGCACTACAGAAATAAATCCGTTTATTCGCCTCAGGTTCCTGTGTAAAACGGGTACAGTACCGGCGGGGGGGAGGGGGCGGCTTTACCGGCGCTGCCAGGGAGGGCTGGGGCTGGTTCCCTCAGGCCGAGCTGCCGGCTGCACGTTCCGTGCAGACAGCGGGCACAGCGAGTAATACTGCACAATGTGTAAGTGTGTTAAAAAAATACATATTTTTCACCAGTAATCACACAAAACCCTGTTGTACTGTATAGTGACCGCTTTGATTCTCTTCCACCGACCGGTGCAAGGCTCAACAAGTCAAACATGGCCATGGGGTGAGGGTGTTAATTCACTATGAACAGGGAGCTGCGCGGGGGCCTCTGAACACACGTGCAGAGCAGAAGGGACGTGTCCTGTGTCCCCGGCCAGTGACAGCACCGGGAGCACACCGAGCTCTGCCGGCCGATGGAGTTCCACGCATGCAGATGCTGTTCTGTTAGGTCGCCACCTCCAGAAATTCTTCTAAACTCTTCCTGATGTGCGGCGGCTGAGACGCAGCGTGAGATAAGAGACTCGGGCCCATCTGTGCAAAAAGTGCTCTGGATAACTTGGCCGTGGCCGCGCGGATGTTTCCTCCGGCTCCGGGCAAAGAGCCGCTGCTCGTCATGTTTCCCAGGAGGTGCCAAAGGACAACGAGAACTTTTTGCTCCACAGCGTAAGGCTTCCGCGGGTATAGCTCCGTAACGAGATCTGCAGGAAAGACAGCAGGTCATCAGGCAGTGTGCGAAGACTACTTACCAGTACAATTCAGAAGTGATCCCGGGCTTTGAGAGGTGTTTATAAAAGCAGTTCATGTCAAATCATCTTCTCAAAGCACCTAACGAAGGAATGTTTGCAATACGCAAGAGCTTGTCTGTTGTTGCACACAAAAGATACAGCCTTCCCTACAAACACTCCTTTTATTGTCTCTCGAGAGTTTACACAGCAGCACTGGTACTGCTGATAATTACACTTTTCCATTAAATTAAAACAAGTAAGAGGGTTTTTTTAAATTTTGTTTAGTTAGGATCATCTTAAGGACCTTTACTGCTCACAGTGCACTCTATCTGATATTTTATGATCTCCCCGCTATCTCAGAAATATGCAGTGGGTATTTGAGTTTAAGGAATAAAGTAAACTTTTACTATAAATATATATATATATAAGATGAATCATTTTCCTTACTCAGAGAATCACGTCATGATTTAAGTATTTCACTTGTAAATGTTTGCCTTTTTGCTAGAATGGACTCTTTTGAAATGTACTACAAACTACTCCAAAAAATCCCAGCAAGAGATGAACTATTTAAAGGTTGGTGATTAACACGTTCAGAAAGCACCAATTTAGGAATATTTCAAGAACAGACTTTCCATTATATTTAGTTCAATTTCTTCAGTACTACACACAGAACTACTCTGAAAGTCAGGCACATAGTGTCTGTTTGGTTCAAGTGTATTTCCCGTAAAGACGTCCCTTGTTCACTTAAAACGCCAAAACTTGCAACCCCCTCAGCGACTGACAGCACAAAACTCATTACGAAACAAAACTCATTCTCTCTGACTGAATATTATAATTATAAGCTGAAGGTATTTATACACCTTCCACATATTTATACATCTTCCTTCTGACTATAAAATAATCTTTTGTCAGCAATAGCTTCAATTTGCATTAGAAGGGGGTGAAATTTGCATCATTAATGTCCCTGATGTACTGTGACAGAAGGGATAATAAACATCCACCACCATCCTCTGATGAATTTGCCTAATTAAGATGCTACACAATCAAACAGACACGCAAAGTAAATCATCACTTTACCAGCAAGCTTTTCTGTCATGTCTTGTTTTGCTTTTCCATTCAGAAACTGGGCTTTTGTGCAGAATGGCTGGAGGAGCAAGTAGTTGTCTAAATGCAAGGAACAAAACACATGAAAATTCTTAAACAGAAAACTAACCAGTCTGGAAATAAACACAATATGGAAACATGTAAATAAGAGCCTTACTTATGATATAGTAACTTCAAAAAGCACAGTGATATATTTAAGGGCAGAAAAGAACAAAAAGATGCTATTAACTACTAACTCCTACCATCTGGTAGAACGTAGCACATTCATTTACCACAAATACTAAGGTCCTGCTCCAAAGCCAAAATGCTGGAGGAAGGAAAATAGTTGTGGCACACACAAATCAGCAAGAATCCAGTTCTTTGACGTGTTTAAGATTCACAGGCTTCTGGGTCACAGAACACAGAACCACAGAGGACGGCTGAGGTGGGAAGGGACCTTTGGAGGCCTCCCAGGATGAAGACTCCACAGCCACCCTGAGCAACCAGCGTTCAGAATTAAGAGAGTAAATTACTTACCTAAATGTTGACATAGAGCCTCAATAGCATTTGTGGCAGCTTCATAAATCCCTGGATTTTTGGAGTTGAGGTTGTTGTCCACCATGGCAGGGATTAACATGTTGATCACGGGTGATAAATTGTCTTTCAGCAGCGGAATCATCTTGTGCATCGCCTCCAACGCAGCCTGGTTGACTTTACTGTTCGAGTCATGTAAGCGAGACTTGAAAGCATCGAAGATCTGAAAAAGTATCCGAACAGCATTCATCTCAATCAGCAATGGGTGTCTGAGCTGGATATTATGTCTCCTGCTTTAGTTACACTTCAGTTGTCCATCTTAGCAAAAGATGGCGCTGAAATGCAAATACCTGAGATATTTCTTTTTTAGCGGGTAAAGCAACATTTCATATTTTTAGACTGTGTAGTATTTAACTGTATCTCATCTGAATTTGAGTCACTCCTTTACAATGTAACAGAGGTGAACTAGCCATCCCTAGCTTTCAGCATGACTAATATTTTCTGCAAACAGCTATTTTTAGCAAGGCATAGCTCTATTTAGCAAAAAGAACGTTTTACGGATTACAAAAACATTCACAGTTAAGATATTGCAAGTTTTCACAGAAGTATTTCATAGATCCACAGCAAAGACACCGACCAATCTTGGTTCTGCTTCCATTACATCTATCTGTAGTTTACAACTCTTGGACTCATCCTAGGATTTTTCTCCTTTCCCATTAGAAAATATACTTCAGTTTATCATAATACAGACCCTTCCTCACCTTCTCCCACATAAACAGAACAGGCAGAACGTGTTTCAGAGACAGTCTTTGAGATCTTGATTTATCCTTGCTGCTTTTTTTGTGGCCTGTTCCAGTATTTTGAGATTTACTCAGCCGTGGCATGTAAAACTACATGCAGTATTCCAGAAATGGTTCAATAAATGCCATCCTTAAGTGAAAACTTTCAGCTTCTTCCGCCTATTTACTTCCTTTTCTACCTTTGTAGCTTAAATATCTCACCCTTGAGAGTACCTGACCTGCTCCTCAATCTTTTCCTGTTCATCAGACATTCTTCTTGAAAGAGGGAGCCAAGAGTTTTATCAGAAAACTTTGTGACACAACTTTAAAGACCTTTGAAACAAAATGTTCTCATACAGTTACCTTCACAATGTTCGCAACAACAAAGCCTTGATTGTTCTCTGTATCTGAGAGCAGCTGCTTAATGCCATTTATTCGATCACGGAAGTCTTTTGCATTCAATAAGCCTATAATGTCTTTAACATATTCTTCATTTTCTAGTGAATTACGAGGAACTGTTTTTCTTGTGACTTCACGGGCTTCTGTGGTCTCTCTGTTGGAAAGGAAAAGGTCGTTCAGTGAACACACACACGCTGCAACAGGAGCATCTCACACATTCTCTTTCCATGGAAGTGCAAATATCCAAAATAAACAGAAAATCTTCTGATGAAGGAGGACTTTCACTTAAAACATGGTGATTTAAAAAAACCACCTAGTAGTAATTGTTGTTCCTCAAGTCTCGATATCCATTCTGCCCTAACTGCTTTTATACCCAGGAGCACAGTCCCGAGCAGGCAAGTGTCCTGTGCTGCTTCGTGTCCCTGCACGAGAGCAGCCGCGCTTGTCACCCCCAACAGTTGGGACCTTCCCTCCCAGCAACGTGCCAAAAAGAAAGAAACTACTGTTGTTTAATTCTTTATTCTCAAAGCACTGAACCCCCCGATCCCAGTCCGGGTGGCACTGAAGAATGTGCTGTACTGAGGTGGAAATTCAACCACTCCTCATGGAGGATTTTGAGACAAATGTTCTGTAGCATCTCATCTTATTAGACAGTCACGGACAGAACTGAAAAATCTGTGGAATCACTCCTCTGTCCAGATAATACCCTGCATTTACAGACCAGTCCAGGTAAAGTCACTAGCTCCTTCCTAATCTGAGAACAGAATTCTTTGATGCAGAACGGAATAAGCATCTTTATTGCATTTTCAAATTCCAGCCTATTAGCTCTGTGAGAGCAAAAGGCGACATCAAAATCTCCCGTCCTGCCGCTGCATCACAGGCCGCTAAAGTACCTGAATCAACGAGTCTTTGGCATAATGCAGTAAATAGCACCTCTCTGAAGGAAGCAGACTTATAGTTTTATTGCCAAGGCAAAATTTACCATCGAACATGAAATCAGTTATTATCTGAAAAGCAGAGAGTGCATTGCAGAAATCTGTTCCTGAACAGATACACTTTGTTCAACCCGGAGGCCGCCACAGCCCCTATGAACTCTACATTCTTGGATGCAGTGTTTTGGTTTGGTTTAAATTTTGAGGGTTTTTTTTTCAGTTCAATAGAAGACCTATTAGAAGACCAAACCAGAAGACTAAAAATGGACAGAGTATGTTCTAAAACCTCAGCATCCCCCATTAGCATCTAGCTGAACAGTGCAGGTAAGTGCACAAATAGATAATTTGTACTGCAGCTACTACTAGGCACAATTTTCTATAGAGCCTGAACAGCAATAACTTGAACTGATGGGGACATTCACTACGGTGAATTCCAAGTGTTCTCTGTCCTGCGTGTACTTTCAGAAGCAGTCAATAAACAAATTGATGTCAAAATGCACAAAGCCAATTTAATTTGACCAATTACCCTATTTAAAAGAGCTTATCTGGGACACGTCAAGTTTTCCCATTTCCTTCAGGCACGTTTGATTTTCACGAGCCCGCTGTGACTGTTTCTACGCTGTCTGGCCGCAGTGCGGCTGTTACCCGGAGGCCGTGTCACTAACAGGGCAGACACTGCAGCCCATTACCTGTCCGTCGTGTTGAGAGCATCTCGGGAAGTGGACGATGACCTCGAATGTCCAACACTGCTCGTCTGGGAACGTTTTCCTTTTGCTGAGGGTGTATCTAATGGCATCTCCCCCAGCCCCTGCACAAAGGCAAAACTGTTAACGAACACAGCTGGCACGGTTCTGCACTGCCGCAGACCCTGGGAAAGCAAATCTGACAGCCACAAAGGTCCGTTGGCTCTGCGAGGAGGAAAAGCACCCACAGGGCAGCACCTTGCCATGCTGCACTCACCCGATTTCCTCCGAACACACTCCTCCCGTGCCCTGTACATTCACTGGCTACACTTAACAGACACTAGTTTATATTTCTCTGCTGCTAAGAGCTTTTCCACGTACCTTTTCACGCAGGTTGCTAACAGATTCCTTAATGTAAGGCAAATCCTTGGGCGGCACATACTTTTCAAGTGTTTTGTCAAAATCAGGATGAGTCATCATACTGAAGAGCATCTTTCGACCATAATACCTGCGGGGGAACAGACCACGACACACCCCCCTGAACACGGCTTTGCTTTGCAACTCTCAATAATTATAGGTGCGCAATTCCAAAATATGAAAGCACAGGGAGACTGTTATGTGTTTGTGTAACCAGGCACCTTTTTCATCCTCCCACAATCTATGCTCAACACCACTATTTACTCAACAACCCAGCAAATTAATGACAACAGTCTTCCATTTCAGCGGTCTTTAAATAGGCTGGACCCGTCCCGTCAGTCAGACGAGGAGCCGGTGCCCGCATTCCCTTGTCCAACCGCATTCCCAGCCCTGTCACTAACCCGTGTCCTTGGGGCCCCTCCTCTTCCTCGGGCAGGCTGCAGCAGGCACTGGGTAACTCCTGTCACCTCTGCTGTCCTAACAGCCTTGCCAGTTAACAGTTGGACTCAAACGTCTTAAGGGTCTTTTCCAACGGAAATGATTCCATGGTTCTACTCCCTGTCCCTGCAGATGAACACACTGAGCTGCACAGAGGTTTCAGCCACCTGGAATGTGCTTATCTTAACCAGTAACCTCACCTTGCGCCTGGGGAGGCTGAGGTTGGATCTGGGAACAATTTCTTCCCCAAAGGGCTGTGGGGCATTGGAACAGGCTGCCCAGGGCAGTGCTGGAGTCACCGTCCCTGGAGGGTTGGACAGACAGATGAGGTTCTCAGGACATGGGCAGTGCCAGGGCTGGGGGAACGGTTGGACATGATGATGCTGAGGGTCTTTTCCAACCAAAACGATTCCATGACTCCACTAACCTCGTTTGCTGTGAACTATCCTGTGCAAACCTGGCTATCGCAGGTAAAATCCGATCGGCGCCAGCTTTGGTTCCAGCCAGAACGCGCTCCGGCCCCACGCACTCCACGATGTCCGCGAGGTGCTGGGCCGTGCATCTCCTCACCGCCGAGTGCAGGTGGCTGCAGGAAACACAGCTGCTCAGTAAGAAAGCACGGGAGCCCAACCGCTGCACTTCCGTGCTCTACCCAATGCAGTACACAAACTCTCTTTTGTCATCTTTAGCGTAACCTACAACCAGGAGACTGCTGATGTGCAGATACTTCTCTGGCTGCATAGAAAAGACATTGTGGAGCAAAGACAATTAACTTCATTTCAAAGGATAATGCACTGGATTAAATGTCATTTCATTCACTTGACATCCCAAACTACAGAAATGTAGAATGAAAAACAAAAACTTGTATCCTTTTTGTTTAAAGTCGGTCTCAACCTCTAATTGCAGCTTTTAGATTAATAAAACGAGTTGTTTTCTTTTTTTAGAATTTAATTTCTAGTTTTCCTTAAAATCATTGTAAAATATTTTAGGAAGCACACTACTATGTGTTCTTTCCATCAACTTTATGAAAAACTAGTCTCTGTGCTCAGAAACACATTTTGCGTATTTTATATCAATTTAAAATTAAACAAAGCAGTATTCTATTGACTTCTAAAAATCTTGCGGAAGTATATTTTCTACAAAACGGGGCCGTTAAACACCTATGCTGATGGAAATGGCAGAAAAGCTGGAATCAGATTTCAAACTCGTGCGCCAGCCTAACCTAGTCTATAAATTCTGCTGTACCTGCTGATCCCACATTTTTTCAAAGTTGTACACAACTCTGCAAATTCAAACTTTTCCAATTTTATTTTTATCCTTGGGTTAAAACCCGTGCTTTGAGGACAGCTTCACTGCACGGCCAACGAGACATCTGCGCGGCTCATTGTTCACAGGGAAGCACAGCATTAAAGGAGAGAGCTGAGGAAAGGAGTTGGGTTGGCAAAGCACAGCAGAGGCTCCCAGCAGGGCCACGAACCCCCAGCGTAAACCAGCTAACCGGGTCTACCTAATCTGCAACATTTAAACCCAGAACACAGCCCAGGCTGTTCCTGAAATACCTACAGACCCGCTCTGGCTCCCGCTCGCTCCCTGCGAGGCTTACAGACCTCGCTACGTGGACGCAGATAAGCCCCCGCTCCCCTCGAATGCCTGCTGCTCATGCCAAACAGCTGGACGTTTTTTGTGTGCACATAAGATCTTAGAATTAAACACAACTCGCACAGATAAGACACAAGATATAAAAATCTCTGAAATGCAGTCACTTTCAGATCTAGCCCTGCAATCGTGCTCCTGGAACAAGCATCTGTTCACAGAGCTGAGCTCACTGCAACAGCCCAGTGTCTTTAGAGCGGCCTCTCACAAAAGGAAACGAAAACATTTCTAATTGTTGGCAAAGTCAAAAACAATGTTGTGGCTGATGAAGAATCAGTATACGTGTCTAACCAGGGTTGCAAGTGTTAATACTTGTGATCACATCAGGCTTGAAATGGGTTGAAATAGGTACATTTTAAAAGGTCTTATGAATTGTAGGCAAAATTATAATTGTTAACGTGAATACAGAAGTTGTGGTGAATATGAGCAACTCAATGTATAAGCCAAATTCAGGAAAATATACTCTGTGTGTAATCAGACAGTGGTGTCAAACAGCACCTTTCGATTTCATGCTGAAGACACGAGCCATTTTTCTCTCAAATTTCCATTCTGAAAGACAGCTCTGTGTTCACGGTTACAGCCCCCAGAGGATGCAGCTCCGGATGCGCTTCCCGGCCTTGTGGGAGCAGGGACAGCGTTCCCTGAGGCCAAGAGCAGAGCAGCGCCAGCGCCGCAGGTCCCGCCGTACAAACACCGAGCTCCGCGGCCCAGGCACCGCTGGCACTGCAGGACCCTGAGCAGTGACCAAACGAACCCTGCCGCTAGTGCTGTGTTCAGACCCACAGCTCGGACCGTCCTGACGCCTTAGGTACCCGAAAACACATCTGAGTTCACAAAGCGGAGGAGTCAGACTCTACAGTCGGTGTGTGTGAACCTGGCCCTGCAAAGGGGGAGATGAGATTTAGCCGGTTAAGAACAGGAGTGTGGCTTGGCCAGGGATTTCTGAGAAGACGGGAGCACAGAAACAGACGGTGTTCCGTGGTGGCTGAACTAAAGCCACGTGTGGTGACTGTTGGCTGCTCTTCAATTCACCAAAACAACCACATGCAGCCACATTTCATAAATAATTTGAATCCATAGGGCTGATATTTGCCTTTCAGTTTAAAGTTCAGGTAATTGCAGGATGGTTCTCATTGGCTTTCAGGAGACAGAATCAATATATTCCACAACAAACAGCTTCCCAGGAAACCAAACAGGAAACATTTTGAATCAGGACTAACTCTTACAATTTGTAGCTGTGCAGAAAGTTTAAAGATCGATCTATAATGTAGAATTTGAAGTATTTAATGGAAGGGATACGCTACAAGAAATGTAGCCTATTAAATGTCATCCAAGTGATGACAAATAGACATTAAGTAGGTCTATATATCTAACGTACTGGGCTGCCTAATGGCTTAAGTATTGCTGTTACCGTGAACGAGGAGATAAAAGAGCAAGATATTTAAGAGGGAAGTGAAAGAAAGGAATGTAACTTCTACTCCAGACTGAGCTGAGCTACAGCTTAGAGTCAAACCATGCACCAGAAACTGAAGCATGGCACGGTCGAGGTACTCAAGAAAATACAGGCCAGCACCGCTGTAAGGCCATCGAAACAGACAAAAGAGACTGTTAACCAGCTAAGTCTAGAAAAGAACATGAAATCAGTCAAGATAGTTGCAGCTAGAGAATCGTAAGTTATAAATCACCTTTCTCAATAAAAGGCAGTGCTGAAGAACTGGAAAAGACAGGCATTGGATGGCAGAGCAAATGGAAAAGGAGAATGCTGTGTGAGCTTTACTAGGCAAAACAAACCAGCAGTTTCCTAAGAATGCTATACTGACAGCAAATAAAATTACTGAAGTCTTGCAAAACGACCGGAAAATAGACCAAGCTCCAAAAATCAACAGCCAGCTTTTTCCATAATGTACAGAAAGAAACAAAGAGGGCACATTTTACTTTTATGCCAGCAAACATTGTGGTGGTGGCTTCTTGTTTTTCTTTTTCAGAGCTGATTTCCTGTATTTTCAGATCTCTGCCTTTAGTATTTGGATTAATTTTTTTAAAAAGCCTATATTTGATACATTAAATCTATTCACAAGTTATGTCTTTAAAAAGTCTTTGTAAGAATTACCTTTGCCCTCCATTTATAAGAGAACAAAGTGCACGTGCTGGAGTCACATTAGTAACCATAGCCTTCAGTGCCTTGTCTACCTCTTCCCTTATAAATGTGTTGGATTCACCAGCTTTGTGCAAAAGGACTTTTACTGTATTATCTAGTTCTTGATCCATGCTCTTTTTCAGGTAGGTGAACAAATCCCCTAAACAGACCACAGCAGCTCGAGAAACACCTGAGCGTAAATTCTTGACCTGCACACAGGAAAAACCCAAACAAACAATGAATAATGTTTATAAAATATACTTCAAAATAAGCAAAGCTTAATGTTTCCCTTTGTAAGTCTTAAGTAACATTAAAAACAACTGAGAAACACATTTCTGACTTGATTTACAATGCGTGAGGATTAAAATACACACACAGGAAAATGTTATCAAGTTTCAAACTAAATTTTTTCAGTCTCTTAGCAAATCAAATCAAATCAAATCAACTCAGCTGTTGGTATCTGAAGTATGAACTGCTTTGCTGAATGACAGACTCATCCTTCGGAGACTGTCCAACAGAGAAAAGCTAACCGCAGGTGAACACACCATTTCACAGAGCTAGTAAATACTTATACACACGTCTGGTCACTGAAATACTCAGAGTAAAATTTAACCTCTTCCGCCACAGCCAAACTTGTTTCGTGCAGCTTTGCAGTCAGAGTATGCGCATGGTAGGCAGACAAACATCTAACAAAGTTCAGACCTTCAATTTTCTTCTCCCTATGCAAAAAAAAATTCAAATTCAAAACATTGGCAAGTTTTCATAAGAATATCTAAACACAGAATTCTAAGAAAACAAATAGCAAACAAATTAGATTATAAAATAAAGCAACGACATATAACGTGGGCAATTCTTTCAAAGCGAGGGTTTCTTCCGGGGCGCAGTGGGACTGTGTGGGCACTCCAGTCCCTCCGTCCTGCCCACCGCTCGCACCCGTGGCCACGCAGAGCGACTTCCCTTCCCGAGCTGGAAAGGCAGCAGCGCTGGGAGCCCTTTCACCAGGCAGTGAAGCTTCAGACGGCACAGAAAGCGGCACGGGGGCCTCTCCAGAGCAGCGCTTACACTCCCACAGCTCTACAAGGCTCTCAATCCTCAATTTACAAGCCACACTTTACTCTAGACTCGGACTGAAAACAATGTTTTTCTATACCGTATACTACACTATGGCCATTTTGCTGGTGTGGGTTTTTTGTGGCAGCTGTTTGTTTAACCCAGCCACCCAAAAGCAGGCCCTCCCGCGGCCAGCGGCGCTGGCAGCCCTGCACACCTACCAGTCCTGGGCGGCCAGCAGCGCCAGCGCCTCCGCCAGAGCCGCCTCGGGCCTCGCCAGGGGCTGCAGCTCCCACCGCGCCAGCAGCTCCGGGCTCGGCGCCACCGACGGGCTCCGCTCTTTGTAGCGCCCCCGGGCCCCCGGAGAAATTTCATCTGCGCAGTCGTGAACCGTAAGAAATAATCAGCACCATCCGAAGAAAACGATTAATGCAAAGCAAGGAAAGAAGAGTTTGAGGTATCTACAGTCCGCTGCTAGCAAGGGAGGAGGCTTTCAGAGAGACAGCTTTCCCAGGTACAACGCATCCTTCAGCATTCCATTCGTGGGAATGCATTTTCTTTGCAAACAATCACCACTTTAGAAAGCTGCAAACGCAAATGTAGTGGGTTGTTTAACATAAACACAGATGCACAATGTGCTAAAGCACAACATAATAAAACTTAAAGAGGCACTTGAGAAATCCTGAAGACCTTTGACCATCATCAGTGTGAGCTTCTATTCTGAAAAGATTTCTACTGCATATTTTAAAGGCATTTCTGCAACAAAATGTACCCAGAAATGTTTTTTCTAGAGACAGAAGGGAGTCAATTTGCCATTAATATACTATACAAGTTGCTGAGCAAATAAAAAACCCTCTCATGTTTCAAATATCTTCCTAACAAATTAGAGATGAAAAACGTTTCAAGGGAGCAGTGACACATGCAGATCCCCTTCACTCCCCAAGTACTAAACTTCCAGAGCACCTCAGGACAGTCCACCAGACAAATAAATCACATCAAACCTGATGGTATTTCGGAACTGTCCCACTCTAGGAATCCAAATATTGTAAGAGTCTTCAGTTTGTTGTAACAGCTTACCAGAATCCAGCAGCGCTGAACACTTGGTCTTCTTCAAACTGCATGTTCTTCTTAATGAAGGATTCAAGGCCACGTTTTCTAATGACAAAGATACATTTCTTGATGACGTTAATATATCCCCACAGAGATTTAACTCTAGAAAAGAGAAGGCAATGTCCAAAGAACAACAACAAATCAGAGAAAAAGGAAAAAACCTAGTATTTCCCGTCCTAATTTGTCTTTTGAAATATTTCTTAACTACAATCTTTCAAATATTTCCCATAAGCACTTTACTTTCCACGTTACAAAACTGACAACAAATGACTGAAGAGTAAACTGCAGTGTAAAATTTCTTCTAGTAATAACTCGTGTCACACTGAAGAGTCGTGATTTTTGGTAATTATCACACAATTTTCATTCCCATTTCAGCAGCATTTAATAGTATATTATTAAGACAAACCCTAATCCTCACTTTCTGTTGCTGTTTTCTCTGGTTCACTCAGTTTAAGTCTTTCCCAAGGGTTTTCTTCCTTTTCTTCAAGGTCTTTGGCTTCCTGATGTTCTTTATGACCCTGTTCTTTTTCTTCTCTTTTCTTCCGCCTGATCTTCTCCTGGGCAGATTTGGACATGGCAACTTTTACCTGCAGAAAATTAACGCACCATTATGATTGCAATACAATGTAATGCACAAGCTACCCAATAACTTGTTACTCGGTTCCCGATATTCCTAAGGCAAGCATGCAAAATTACTATTTGTGCCCTTCTACGGAGTGAACGGAAATTCCTGATACAAATACTAAATCCGATCCTGAAACGGGCTGAATGTGTACTTTCTGCACGACAAGCCGTCCTATCGGCAAAGAGAAGCAACACGCCAGGTCTAAATATTTAATGGAAATAATTCACTCTAAAATATCTGAATGGCTCAAGAATTAAGGTGTAAAAGAAAAGGTCTTTGTTTCTCTAGCAGTGTTGTATAGCTTCCTAGAATTTTAAGTAACAAATATACATTCTACAGTAACATCTAAGCACAGAGGGGTTTTTTAAACCATGGTCTTTAACAGTGTGATCTGACCCTTTTCTCCTGAATTATTAAGACAATTACAATTCCTCCTGAAAAACTCAGTAACATTTAATACATTCCCCCATTTTCTCCATTGAATTTGATCCTGCCAACTATTCGCATCTTCAGTGAAAATCAGAGAATTAAGACACCATTCATCATTAACTTAAAGTTTTGGTAATCTTAATACGTTATTTCAAATGCTTTCAGAAAGACTCTGATTACCATTTGAAATTTTTAACATTTGTCAAGATAACCAACAAAGCAGCACCACTCCTCAGGAAACTATATCATGGGACAGATATTCAGACAGTTTAGCAATTGTTAGAGGAATAACGCTGAACTATGAGAAACTTCTGGTTTAGGCTGAATATAACATTGTGCAAGCAGCAGAAGACAGCAACTGTTGAAACATCAGTGTTTGCAAAACGGTTAAATAAGAAGTGCAGAAATGTGCACGCAGTCGGCGCCTGGCCAGGGGAGCGTGAGGTTGGATTTAGGAACAATTTCTTCCCCAAAGGGCTGTGGGGCATTGGAACAGGCTGCCCAGGGCAGTGCTGGAGTCACCATCCCTGGAGGGTTGGACAGACAGATGAGGTTCTCAGGACATGGGGCAGGGACAGGGCTGGGCTATGGTTGGACTCAATGACCCTGAGGGTCTCTTCCAACCAAAACAATTCTATGGTTCTATAACCAGATGTTGACAAATGACTTCTCATTGTTAACCCAGCTTTAGTCTTCACCTTATAATGGAACCCAAAGAATAACATAAATTAAAGGACTCGCATAGCGCTGCAAGTCATCTGAGCTATGAATTAACATATTTTAATCAAACTCTTGTTTACCATAACGCAGAGAGTGCACAGCTGTCCCCGCCTGTATTCATACCCACAAAAGCAGGGAGCAGCCAACGAGCGGTGCTGAATCCTCACCTGTGTCTGGTTTCCGGGCTGGAAGTGCTGGCTGCCGCTCCCCGCCGGCTCCTGCGCGTCCCCCCCGCTGGCAGCGCAGGCTGTTTGCTGCCCCGGGGCTTGGGCACCGGGGGGGCTCCCAAAAACACCTGCAAGGCACAGCACATTGTGCCCTCCCCACAATAACCCTGGCGTTTGGCACAACTTAGTAAAAACTACAGAAAACCAACAGTAAAGCAAAAAGATAAAGCCATTGCTATTGTACTGCTAGTGCAAATTCCCACCCAAAGGTACTCGTACCTTACTCTGCCGAGCAGGACGGATGCACACACGTGTGTGCACTCGGGCTGGAACTGAGACCCAACCTTAATAATCTGCTGCCATCCCTCTTGTTGGAACAAACAGCATATCCAGGAACTGCCAAACCCCCAGGCATAACTCCTGCATTCCCGTTTGAACTGGAGATTGCTCCCAACCAAAAACGTTGTGAGGAGTCTACTTCTCCTTGTCCTGCTCTACAGAAGTACATTTCCCCTCATTTTAAAACCATGATGAGATACAGGAGATAACTTTGTTTTTGTAATACCTTTACCAACAATTGCAACTGCATCTTCAGACAGGACACCTGGCGACATGAAATCTGGATTGTTCATCGGTGGAAAACTAGACACGGACTCTGCAAGACCTTAAAAAAACATCACACAATGTAAATCATGTACTTTCCGCTTTGGTACATGTTTTCATCTCTAAAATGTCATCATACACTGACATTTAAACGTATCACTTCTACGAATTAGTGTATTTTTAAATTACTGAAGTTAACAGGATTTACTAAATATTGATATCTTGAAAACCACAGTAAGCAGGTAACAAATAAAATTTCTGCCAAAAGACAGTGAAGAAAACCAAGGTTTGTAAGAGGATTTTTAAATCAACTCGTTTCACTGAAAAAAACAGCAGTTTCTAACTCAGTAGAAGTACAGAACTGTTTCTTATGTAATTCAGCGTAACTGAATCAAAACAAAATTTGCTCAAATATTTTCCCCCCATCAGCACTTAACGCTGTTCCCCATATAAATGAGCAGCCCCTCAAGCTCTTCACCAAAGCGGATGACAGACATTATGTACTTCCACACCGGCTACACTAGTTGCAAATAGAAATGATAGCTTGTGATAACAGAAGGGCACCCTTTGCTTCTGCTATTTCACCTGAACCATCTGCTTTAAACATTTCCCCAAAAGCAGCACTCCACCATTCCTGTCAACCCTTGGGAACAGACAAACCTGTCAGCCTTCATCTTGAAACAAGAGGTAGAGGAAAAAAAAGCCTTACTGGTACAAAGATCTTCGTTATCCATGTGGAATATTGTTATTTAATGTTGTGTTTGTCACTAAAACATGGTTCCTTGCTGTCTGTTTTAGCCACTCTGAGGGAGATCCATGTGCTCCTAAACTGACTTTCACATTTAAAAACCCCACCAAGCTACTGCTCTGTTCTAAGAAGCTTAGAGCTGGAAAATACGTCCATACCATACACACAACAATTCTGGTGTACGGAGCAGTAGCTCCTACTGTGCATTAAAATGACACCATTAAAACTGAAATGTAAAGTATAATGGTGTAGGTTTCTTAATTTTACCAATGAACAACACCACTCTTGGAGCTGTTCCATTCAGACTGAGATATAAAATAATTTGGTCCCCTTTTTCACACCACGTACTATTGCTTGACTTTTAATTTTAATTTAATTGTCACTCTAATTTCAGTTAACGCCAAAAAAAAAAACCCCATCTTGTTAAAGGGTAGAAGAGAGGAAATCTGGCTAAACACTTTGAAATGCATTTGCTAGAAAGCCTGTTTCACAAAAGGCTGTACACAGCCTCAGTTTTTGCCATAAATGAGAGCTCAGACGAACAGCAAACTCACAAACCTCTCGAATGCTTGGCATTTCTTTGGTGTTCCACATCTTGACTTTTTAAAAGGGTAAGTGACACTTCTCCTTGCTTCTTGTCCTCATAATCTCCACACCCATTGCCGCAGTTCAAACGCTGACCAACGATGCCAACGTGAGAAGTGCCCTTGTCATCAAATGCTAGCCATGCAAAAGGAAAAAGAAATATTAAAATAAAATTAGAAATAGCTTTTCCTGTATGCTACAGGATTCTCAAACGGTTACATTTTCAGCGCCCCAAGCTGGTTTTATGCACACAGTACGCTCGTTTCAGAAATCTGGCTATTTCAGCAGAGATGCTCAGGTTCCGTTCATTTTTCACACATGGAAGCTTTCAGCAACAGGTAAACCCAACCTGAAAATCTAACCCAAAGCTTGAAGAATCACGTTTTAGTTTCAAGCCTTTCAAACACAAACAGCAGCAAAGGGGATTTATGTTCAGCGCTAGAAATAAAACTTTCAGCTGATGTGACCAGTTAAATATCAAACTGATTTTTACAAGTTCTGCAAGTTCCAGTCTAAAAATCCAGAGATTTTGAGATCTGACTGGTGTGATGGGCCAAGCCCAGCCAGAAGCAGGAGCAAAAGACTTTTCTTTACCGGTTAGTGCACACCTATTATTAACGAATACAGCACCCTTGGCAGCAGCAGCCTGCCAGCTCTGCCGGGGGCCGGGGCTGCGTGTTCGGGGTGATTAACTGGCTCAACGAGCAAAGTAAATGTGCTGCTCACTATTTTACACCGAAGGTCAACTTCTCACAGAAGGTCTTTTCATATAATGAATGCAAAATCCTTAACCGCAACATGAATTACTATGTACGTGCAGTATTTGCTTCCTGATTTATGCTGTTCCTTGACAAGCCTGTTTGCTAATTTATCCTGAGGAAAGCGGCCTGAGCTGAAACGCGGAGCAAGAAGTTCAACTTCTGAAAAAAGATCTTGAGTCTCAGTAGCAACTGTTGGTTTTTTAATGTGATGGCTTTGCAAATTCAGACGGGTAAGACGCCCTTCCAGTTCCAACTTCCAGTTTCACGGCTGCCGAGGCTGGAAAAGGCTGCAGCAGAGCAGTGTTCACGGAAAGAAATCAGCAAACACCTTCGTCCCTGCCTCAGTCCCTTTCCTCCATCCAGTTGAATCAAAATTGATTAAACACAAGCATAAACAATCAGTTTCTGCCCATTACAGACATCTGTAGCTACCTGTACTTCAGTGTGAGTGTAAAACACATCAGCATCACTTCAGTTTCCTACCAGGAAATTAACTGCCAGCAACATTTGGACCTTTCCTACTCTCACTCAGCTGATGGCCAATGAATTCTCACACAATCCTGCACTGGATTTTGAGCTGCACACACTCACAGGTGGCATTTGCTTCAACACATTTTATCCTGACACCGAAAGACACAAACCCTGGAGTTCCTTCCACCTCCAGTAGCACAGTATAAGCTCAATTTGACCAAAGAGGCTCTAGCAAGTACCTTTTTTTAAGCGCTGAAGGGACATGAGCTCATTGAACGAGAACAGACACATCAGGTGACCATTCTGCTACATCAGTGAAGCAAGACATACATTGAAAAGCTCTGGGTGATACCTGTGCTGGAGCTGCATTCTGCCAGGCTCGAGTCTCTGGTTCTTGCAGAAGATGCCCTTGCAGGCTGGGGTTTGCTGCCCAGCAGTGGAAAGGTGTCTGACCTGTTAAAACATACAACACATTTTGATAGGAACAAAGCTATACCCCAGTCAGAGCCCATCTAAATAACACTTGGTAGCAAAGACAACAATAGATTCCAGTTTCTCCTCCCCAATGCACTTGGTAGACAAATATTTCCAGTATACACCCACAAATGTGCACGCTGAGTAGAAAAAGAACAAGGATTCAGTAGAAATTACTTGATGAGCAGGTCCATTGGAAGAACACCATAAAGACAACCCCTAAGAGTAAACTTTACACTAGGACTACATTCAGCATGCATTTGAGAAGCTAAGGAATCCTTTTGCCTTGGGACTGACGATGCTGGTTCCAGTCTGGCAAATGAGAGTTCCAGAATGGCAAACGAGAGTGACCAAACCCAGTGACCCACGTCTCTGAAACAACCTTAATCCCTGGTTTCTAAAACGACACATTTGGCTCTGCAAGCTGACCGCGGAGCCCTGCGCTGTTAAACACCCGCCAGGCCAGGCGCAGGGCCCAGGGGACAGCAGCTGTTCCACCTTCTGCTGGGACCACAACACAACTACAAAACTTGCTTTCCAAATCCCCAGGAAAGCCCACGCTTGGCAGACTTCGCTAACACCAGTACCAAGCTCCCACTGCTCACAGTAGTTTATCAGCAGATAAACCGACCCTTCTACGAGTCCATACCCAGAAGCACCTACATTCCCCAGCTACACAGGTTTTGTGAACAGAAAATGCCAATTTCCAAAGCTTGCAAAGCAGCACCTGAGCTAAACTCTCTGAAATTTTTATCAACATTCCAAGGCTTTTAATGTCTCCTGGGATACATTTTGGCAATTCTACAAACTCAGTCTTCCTGCCAGGTGTCCCCTCCCTTCTTCGGTAGTTCAGAACTCCTCCGCCTTTGAATCCTGTGAAACACTGAGCTTATGTGTCACTGGCTAATGGAGATGGCACGTCGTACAGAACGCGAGCAGGCAAAACCTCGCCTGGAAGAACACTACAAACGGACGTTTATAGCCTTGACTTCTTAGGTATTCTAGCATTTTAGTGTGTTCTTTTTAAAGACTATTTTTTAAACTGTGATTCAGCAATAATGCATATAAGGAGGAGACACACATATAAATGAGTTCTGAGACTGCACAACTGTGAAAACCTTCTGTTCCTGAGTCATTCCAGTCTCCTTCTGTCTCAAAAAACTGTCTTTTGTATATTGCCTCTCTTCCTTCCTCTTCTGTTAATAAAGTTGTGTGCCAGTTATACAGGTGCATCTAATACAAATAAAAGATATCTTCAGATTAGAGCTACAAGCAGCTTTATCGTGGGCTCTGAAAGCAGAAAATGGTGATTCTGTACAGCGCTGTATTTTTTATTTCATTAAAACATAAAATAGTTTATACTGCTAATCATTTGCTCTTCATAATCAAAGGAACGTGTCATCACATAATTTCTTCGTAGAAGAGCTCTGTGAAGGCATTTTAAATTAACAATTGTCTGTCGGTAATAAAATGAAACAGTTCATGATTCACAGTAAGAAACAACTACATTGCCTTCCTCTTATGGCAAAAATCCCCAAACCATTTATTCTTCAGTTTCCAGGCTATAATAAGCAAACTTTATCCTTCCTCTGAACTCGTTCTTTTTCTTACTCATTTCTTTAGGCTGTGGTTCACACACCTTCGGTAGGAGGCTAAAGTTTAACACAGTACATAGTGCACTGGGTTCCTGTGGCTGCACCATCTCCTTCAATTTCAAAGCCAGCACAAACTAGAATAATATAATTCAGCAGCTACTGTATAGAGCAATTCATTTTTAGATAGGAAAATAAAAAGCAAGCCATTAAGCAACCTGATAGAAAAAAACATATCCCAGATTTCACGCCCTTTAAGGAACCCCAGCAGAGGCTGTGCGAGAATTTCAAAGGCCGTTAAAGCACGAGTTCCACTCACGTTATTCTCCTCCGGTGGGGCCCTGTGGGCTCGGGGGAGGCGAGCGAGTCCTGGCTGCAAACCCCGCTCTCGCTGCAGGAGCCGGCGCTCGGGGAGGAGCCGTGGGACGGGGAACCCGCCGACAGATCCACTTTAACAGCAGAATCGGGGCTGCCCAGGTCGGAAATGCTGCTGCTGAGCTTGGCCCTCTTCTTCGCTGCGCTGTTTCGTAGAGATCTGAGGGAATTCTGCATCTAAACAGGATTTGAAACTAAATGACGGGGTTTATTCACTGCATAGGAAAAAAGCTTTTTTAAGCAAAAGAAAGTATGTTTCTGAGCGTGCAGTTCAATCCACAGGAGTCAGTGCACGTGACCTCATATGGGTTATGCAACATTATAATGATCCCTTTCCTTGCTTTACTTCACCAGAATAATTATCCTGCAGGTAAATGCAAATGCACAGCAACACGGTAGCCTGGTTTCATACTGCAAAACACAAGAACAGAATCCTGCAAAAATCCTTCAGCTGCTCTTATCTTTCTTAATAAAGTAAAGGAAAGGTTGATGGCTGGTAGTACACACAACTAGGACCACAGGCTTTCTGCAATAGAACTGCACAAAGCTGCAAAATACGCAGCAGTGGATCCTGAAAACTGTGCCTAGCAAGCAAAGCTCCTACTCAAACAGGCAGGAAAATCTATAATGACTAGAGCTTCATGCTACTGCACAGTCTCTCCTCTTCTTGCTGAATATATTTGAGGTAAAACCAAATTCTTCTGTCTGTTTCCCACCTCAAGCTCCTTTCAGCACTGACTGGAGGATGGAAGATGAAGCTTCACATCAGTTCTCATCTTAGCCCACAAAATAAGGACTGGATTCCGAGAGCTGGGCCACAGTGTGTGGGTATGAGGACAGCCCACTGCGGCAAAGCCAGGACGCTGAGGAACCTCCTGGGCTGAGCCAAATCAACATTCACCAAGGAAGTTATTTGTTATTTTGGGCCCTTTGTTATAACTGAAGAAACGATTATTACTTAAATCTGACATGAAATTTAAAATTAAGTCAATACAATGCAAACAGAAGCTGCGTAAAGGCCCAGAGTTCCACCTTTGTACTACTGCAACTGAGAACATCACAATTTGAACTTCGAGGAAAATATGGGAAATCAAGATGCCTGGAACAAACTCGGGAAGTGTGATTCACCACCAGCTTTTCTTGCTTTTCTATCAGACACCCAAGGACTGGACACAAGAGGGAGATTTTTCTCTATGAGAACATTGGAATCATCTCCCCAAGGAGCTGGTGGGTTCTCCAGCACTGGACACTGTTAGGATGCAGCTGGACAGGGTGCTGGGCCAGCTTGTCTAGACTGGGCTTTGCCAAGAAAGGCTGGACCAGGTGATCCTTGTGGTCCCTTCCAACCTGGCATTCTATGATCTCATTGAAACCTCCTGTACTGATGACAGCGCCACAAAATTGAAGTCAGAAACATTATTTCCTGACTCTTGTTCAGAAACGTACAATATATGAACTGTGAAAAGTGCATTATGTCCTATTTAAACCAACCTCTTCTTGGTCCACTTCCTCGTCATCGACGTTCAGCTCTGACAGATGAGCCGCAAGCTTCCCATCCACTTCGCTCAGCCACACGTCCTCGCACTCTTCGTTTCTCCGCTTTGTCACAATTAATTCCATCTTATCGGGCAGCGGGCTGGCCAGGCGGGGGATGGGGGGCACGGGCCTGGCCCCGCTCAGCCCACGGTGCCCGAGCAGCGTGGGCCGGGGCCGCAGCGCAGAGCGGCCGTCCCCCAGGTCCCGCAGCGCAGAGCGGCCGTCCCCCAGGTCCCGCAGCGCAGAGCGGCCGTCCCCCAGGTCCCGCAGCGCAGAGCGGCCGTCCCGCGCGGCCTCCCCTGCAGAGGACAAGCAGCCGTCAGCCCCGCGCGGGCAGGAACACGGGACTCACACTTCACGTCTCGTTTCTGTGTCACACCCGAAAACGCCTTTTACAGTGAGGTGAGAATTGGAAAACATACTTAGGCATGCAATTTTATTTACTATTATAAATGTGCTTTGTTTGGCTGAGGAGGAGTAGATTGGAATAAAACCTTTAAGAAAAGCAGAACTGGTGCATATTATCTCACATACTTAAAAGACAAAAGGAACAAAACATGCCAGTATTTGAAACTACCAAAATACAAAGACTCCCCTTTCTAACAGAAGCCTCTGGGGATGTGATGTGCAGCTATAAAACCCACAGTTCCTAATGGAAATTCGGGCATTGCATAATTCCCCATGTACTTGCCCCTGCTTGAAACCACCCACAATGCAAACCTGAAATCTGTTTTCACTCTCTTGACATCATTCCTACCTGTGCTGTCTCCTGACTTTTGAGTGAGAAGGTGCTTGGGTGCGCCAGGCTTGGGCAGCCCTTCGAAGCTCTTGAGAGGCCAGGAGTTGGAGAAGCTCAGGGCATTATCTTGGGGCTTGTTAGTGGAGTCGGCCGGAGGGGAGAGGCGCTTGGGGCTGTGCCGGGGGGAGCGCAGGGGGCAGCACGGCAGGATGAACGGGCCCTGGGGCGTGGTGGGACCTTGGAAGGACGCTGTGGGCTCCGCTTGAGTGCAAACACTTCTCTGGGTCTTGCTGGAAAAATTTAGGCTGGCACAAACTGAGCAAAGAGAAAGAAAACAGTATTTGCCATAATTAGTCTCTTTGATGGCTCTTACAATAATGTACAATGAAATAATACAGCGTCTGTAGATAGTCACAACTGAAGGTCGGCGTCTTACCCAAGCAAACAGACAAATCAGCTAACTTCATTTTGCAAATCGCATTGTTCCTCAAAAACATCCATTTCCTTTCTCTGCATTTGATCAAATGAGCTTGAGCCCAAGCTATTTTGCAGTCATGTCTTGAAGAATTATATTTAAAAACGCAAATGGTGCAAGCAGATTGACCACGGCTCTGTTGCTTGCTGCTCTGTATTCCAAGCCTGCACAGCACACAGCCTGAAAACACCACTCGCAAAACTCCGTGGTACAGGAGTACAAATAAAGCACAAAAGTTACAAATTCTGCTTCCTTTAATAATAAAAAAAATCAAATTTTTTTTTTTTTTTTTCTCAGAAACCAGTAGGTAGGTAGGAAAGAGAAGTGTATATTTGGAACTAGACTGCAGCCCGGCAGCGAGAACAAGCGACAGCGTGAGTCGGGCTGGGGAACCTTTCCGTCCTCTGTCACTCCAAAGAAAACCGTTTGGTTATGCCTTTAGTTACAGCACAAAAAAATCCCTTTGCAAATCAGAGAGCTCCAAGGTCTCTGTCTTCTGCTTTCCAAGGCTGCAGCGTTCCCTGGGTATCCCGGAGCAGCAAAACTGAGCCAACCAAGCCAGGTGTGGGATGTACAACCAGAGAAAGGCTTGAGGAACAGTATCTGGCAGAGAAACAAATCAGCAAGTGTGGGCAAAGCACCTGGCAGCCTTCTCAAGACTGAGCATAAGAGAACATTGACTTTGCAGTTGCAGAGGCAAAAAACAAACAGGAAATTTCTCCTTCCTTTCCAAAGGCATGAGAAAAACACAGTATCTAGAGCCTGGAAGTGGTCAGAAGTAATAAAAACTACTACTAAAACGTTGTTCAGTCTCTGCTCTGGATGTGTTTGTGCCTCCCTCCCATGTAGTGCTTTTCACTTGTGGTTATTAATTGGCAACCCACACCATTGGTATCAGACTGTATCAACAGAAGTGCAGCTGTAACAGAATCCGAACCGCTCCTATGGATCTCCCAAGAAGGCGCCAGCTCTGTTCCTCGTGCAGCACATCTGGACCACACAAAGCAGCTCTGTCCACACAGCTGGTGTCATTTCCATCTGTTCCTCTGGACAGGGAGCTTATTCCTTCACTAAGTGTGCATCTGGCATTTTTATTATTATAACCACCTAGGAACAGACAAGTTTATACACGTCACGGGTCCTGATTTGTCACAGCCTCCAGCTCAAAGGTCCCAGTGCACTCAACCAAATCCGCAGCCTCACTTTTGGAACCAGCACCAAAACCTCGTGGCAGGGCAGCGCCCTGGGATCAGTCTGGTAAAAGCTGCACAGAGGCCCTCAGAAATCAAAGCAGCGGTATGAGAAGGAAAAGCCTTCCGTGCACCAACAGCGTGTCTGTGCCCCCACACCTCGCGGGGGGCCAGAGAGGGACGTCCACCACCCCGGGGGACGAGGCTCCGACCTGGCCCTTGCTGGTGCCTGACTGGTGACATTAACAGAACTCTCTAAATCAACCGGTCAAAACCAGCTCAGATTCTGTTACAGCACCACCTTTTACATAGCACAGAGTCAGATACCTACTGTGTGGGTTGCAAATTAATAACCACAAACAGGAGGGAAGTATAAATCTGTCTGAATAGGGGCTGAACAACCTTTTAGTAATAGTTTTTATTTCTTAAGGCAGCATAGAAATAAAGAGGCATTTCCAAAGTAACATGCACTGACTTACGATACAGTTAGAATCCATGTACCTTTGTCCTGCTGACAGTTATTTAATCCTAAAAACTGTAAACTGTCCACACTACCACTCCTCCCACGTGTCTGTGCGTATCCAAGTGTTCCACATTTCCCTGAAATCTGTGGCTGATGAGAGCCCATAGCACCTTTCAAGAGAAACACAAAAGTAACTAGATAAATACTTAACATATGGTATTCAACAAAAAATACACCATAATATTTAATAGTGAATTAAGACTCTTTATTTAACTTCCAGTGTCCGATATAACTACTTTCAAAGTATTTAATTCAGGAGTTTCTAAGCAACCTCATAATAATGTTCACAGGCACACACTGGAAAAATGGCTGGTTGTTCTTCCAGGGCACTCCTCCAACTGAGAATTGCAGGGGGTCAAAAGAAAAACCCAGAGCTACTCTTTCATTTGTGACAATAAAGGGAAGACAAGGCCTTAAAACCGCAGGACACAGCGAGTTTCTTCAGAGCACCCTGACGTGCAGTGAGTAGCCCTGGCGCGCCACACACGTCAGCAAACCCAGAGCAGAACCGACCGCTGCGGCAAGGGGCAAATCAGGCCTGGTCCTGCCCAGTCTCTCCACATGCCCTTCGGCTATTCAAACACATCACTGAGTCTCATTGCCAGTGCAAATGAAGTGGAGCACTATCCCTACACTCTTCTATAGACATGGTTTTCAAAAACATTAAAACATTTTTATCCAGCTTTGCATCACAGCTGTTTGTGCAAAGCAAAAAGAGAAAATGTGCAAATCTACTAGAGATATGCACTGATGTGCTCTTCTGAACAGCCTACCCTACAGAAATACGACCTTCCCAACATGTTGCCTGGTTTACAGTTTGGTGTTTCATACCCTGCCACCAGTGCCTTGACAGCATCCCGTTTAGGATACTGCTAATAACAACATAGTCCTGCTCTAAAATCAGTAGAATTCTGTGTCTCCTTTTAATTTAATTTACTGCTTTATCTGCAATTTATACTGTATTTTAAGGTGTGAAAGAACATCGTCTGAATTACTCTGTTGCTGATCTACGTGGCACTTCTTCCTAATACTGCAGAAGCAGCAGACAGCTCCATACCTCAGGGATGTCCCGAGTCCTTTCCTTCAATATACTGTCCACATAATCGCACTATTTCTTTTTGGTCTTGCTGTCTGCAAAAAAAGCTGACCTATAAACTCCCTTGGGTCTGCGTAAAATAATGAAAACCTGTGTATATACAGCAAGACTGGCAAACAGCTTCTCCAGGAGCTGGAGGCGTAGCCCTGCGCCCAGTATTCAGTTCTTTGTGGTAAATGAAAATAAATAACAAAACAAATAATCAAGAAACGATAAATTGTGTTCATGGAGCTACAAACTTCCGCTCAGGTTCTTCTAAAACTATTTTGTAAACGGCAGATGGAACGCTTTTCTGTGTTATGACTTACCAGCACAAGCAGAGGGATGCTCTGAGTTAAAATCTATACAGTTCTGAAATAAATTCCTCGAAGCTCTTTTCCTACTGACAAATAACTCGTCACTGACTGGTACTCCTGGAGAGGGCCGCAGCTTCGGAGAATGGAGAAAATCATTGGATGTAGAGAACTGTAGGGAAAACACAGAAAGATTCACACGTGTGAAATGAATGCACAACCCTTGTGTGTACAAACAGCAGAATTACCCACGTAACTTTGCCATCCGGAGCACCCAGCACAGCCCAGACCTGTCTTTCTTTACAATAAGGCTACACAAACCACCGTCAATACGTTCAAGACAGAATTGACGAAAAATAAAGGGTTTTTTTCCCTATCACTTAGACAACAAAAAACAAGAGTGTGTCTGTGAGCCTTATCTGCCACCCACAGAAGCAAGTGGGGTTCGGCATTTAAGCATTATAAAGCATTTTAACTCATTTCCAGTTCTCACCCTAATACAGGCTGACACTATTCACACTGAAGGAAAACAAAAAGCAACAAAATACACTGGTAGAGATTTACACTAGCCATCAATTTTAAAAAATTACATTACCATCTTGAACGATGTACATTAAGCAATGTAAATGTTTAAACAGTCAGTGGCTCCTCGAGGTGTGAAACAAGCAGGCTCCAGATTGAGTCTAAAAGCTGTATTTGGTAACATCAGCATCTTGTAATGAGAACCAACTACAGTTAAAGGAAAAATCCGAATAACATAAGTATTTAGCAAAGAAAAGATCCTGCTTTAAATAAAGGTTTCTTGTTTTCTGATTGAAATAGCAAAATCAGTAATTTAAATCATTTCCGGGCTATTTTAACTCTGCTCTCCCCTTTCACAGACAAAGCTTCACACCGAGGTCAAAAGAGAAGCCAGAAATGGAAATATTTATTCAGCACTGGAAAAAACAGCATAAGGTTAAGCCTAAAAACCTCCTTTACTCAATAGACCGCTTGTGCGAGTGGAGAGTTTGGATCCGACACACACACAGGGCACATTCATTTATAAAAACACGCACTTCTTAATTTCACTGCACGTCTCAGTTCACCATGAAGATGGATTCTCTAACAGGGAACCCCACAGAAACTACTGCACCATGAAACTGCAGATCCCCACCAGCCTGTAATTCCACTATCTCCTGCACTCCCAGCCTGGGGCAGCTGCAAACTGGGCCCCCACCAAGCGGGCCCCCAGGGCTGCCCACGGCAGCGGAGCAGGGTACAGTGGCTGGAAGGTCAGTCGCTGGGCCAAACAACAGCAGCCAAGCGCCCTGAGTTAATATCTTGATGGGGTTTGATTTCATATCCTGATGGGGTTTAATTTAATGTTTCAGATTTTCAAGGGGGTTCACAAAACAAAGCGTGGCCAGAACTCAAAACCTGAAGCAGCACGGCCATGAGATGAGTAGCACGGCTACAAGCACACTCTAATTGTTTTAAAATCATTACGACATTTACTTGGTCACATAATATCTTAAAAATAGAAAATTTTGCGGTTATGGAACATAGACAAAAAACTTCAAGAGTTTCCACAAAACCATCAGGTCCCTTCCAAATAAAGAAGATTTGT
Organism: Pampusana beccarii; assembly: GCA_013399365.1. Lineage (NCBI taxonomy): Eukaryota > Metazoa > Chordata > Aves > Columbiformes > Columbidae > Pampusana > Pampusana beccarii. The sequence continues at coordinate 820,030 of VWYH01005193.1, read as the reverse complement.
GATTTTCCTGTTTTTAACGGGAAACGGCAGCAGGAATCCAGCGGGTGTGAAAGGCTTCAGCAAGATAGACCTACAAATAAGGAAGCTTTGCAAAGAGTAAGAAACAAGTTCCGATTGCTGGATATGCAGTAAGAGCACTGAATTAAAGGGGTAGGAACAGTGCGGCGCTGGCCTGTCATCGCCCGGGGACCCCGAGGGACACCAGTCTGACTTCACAAACGAGAAAAATGGGGGAACTGGTTTGTTCCACATTATTACGAGTTGGGATAAAAGCAGAGATGAGAACTCAGCATTCCCACTTCTGTGATCAACCAGCCAGAAAACATGGGTTTCAATCTACACGGCTTTCAGTCTGTAAATAAATGTTACTCGTACAAATTACTGACATTCCATTTTTCCATACAGACAAGACAACATATGCACAAGGAGCAAATTACACAACACTGACATGTTTGCTCAGTTGTTCCAACCGCAGCCACAGGAATAAAAACTGATTTCTTGTATACAAACCACTATTAGAGTAACTACAGATTTGCTAAACGCTGGCATGCAGGGTGACAGCAAATAAATGCAAACTTAAAGCTGCCAGATCTCTCACCAAAGGAGATGGCAGATCCTGGCGAAGGGATTTCTCAAAAGGTTTCAGCTTCATTTAAATTCCACTAGTACCACCAACATCTTAAAAATATCTGAAATCGTCCATGAAAACATTAACTCGGTTACCAAAGCGGAGCCCCAGCGAGTGACCCATGGCTGACAGGTGCTCTGTTCTGACATCCTGAGACGAGAGGTCCTGATCAAACACCCGCAGCCACCAACGCCACAGGCCCAGGTCGGCAACAGCACAAACATCTAACGGGGTCTGTCCAATACCCTCCCAGCCTGCAGAAAACCCGCAGCTCACAGCCCAGAGCCCGAGGCCCCAGCCCCGTCACACACATCCCAGCGCCCCAGCCCTCTAACCCTCCTGAGCGCCGCGGAAAGCAAAGAGCCGCTGTTTCACAAAGCCAATTTCACAGATCACTTGAACACTCACTAAGGTCTACAGAACCAGAGAACTTAATAGCTGGACGTCATCAGATCAGCACGCAAATGGAGAACAACACCACAGGTATTGCCAGCAGTGCAGTTGCGTGAAAATCTGCGTAGTTCGTGAACACTTCATAGCATGGGTTAAAGCTTCAGCAAAACGTTCAGATGCTCTTGCTCCCCCCCAAAAGAGCCCTGCTTTCAACAGCCGGCACAGGGCCCCTCAACATACGGGGAAAAACCACAAGCAACTCTTACCGTGCCAGAACGAGCAGGCCTGTCCTGTTCCGCACGCAGCACAGCGCATTTCCACGGTACTCAGAGCCGGGCTGCCCCAGGCCCAGCGCGGGCTCCCAGCACAGTTCGCTGGTTCTGGGGCAGCCACTTGGTTCCTTCACGTTTCAGCAGAGCCGGGGAGCCCGTAAGGTCTACAGAAGCAGCACTGAGATTTCTAGGAAGTGCTTTTGTACCCCAAACTACAGATAGTGGGTTTGTTCTGATAACTTGCTTAAATATGAACTACAGAAGAGTTAAAAAGGGACCGGGGGATTGCTAGTGCAACGTTCTTAAACTCATTTGTGTGACCTCTGGCAGGTGGCACAGGCTGGGAAACCACTGGAGAACGCCACACGTCCGGTCACAGCAGGCTAATTTCGATTACTGCACATCAGCACCCAAAAGATCAGTAGATCGTGTCAAGTCCTAAAGAAAACAACATAAACGTTTATTTTGGAACAGGATCTGGTCTGGTTCAGATTGGAACTGTTTACACTCTCCAAGGCTAAACCCTGGGAACGGGAACAGACACGGTACATCGGTGTCTCCAGAAAGGAACACTCTGCAGCCACTTCAACTTCATCCACTGGATTCCCAGCTAACAAACCGGACATCGCAAGCCTGGCTCTGCCAGCTCGGGATGAGACATGAACGGGACCTTACTGAAGCGCAAAGGAAAATATTCATGGGTTATACACTTTATTACCATCTTGCATTGCCAAGAATTTCCTATTTCTAGCAAACAAAGTGTTCCTCTGATGCTGTTGTACGGCTCCTGTAACTATGTGCTTCAGGATGTAAAACCACAGGCACTCAACAAAAAAAAAAAAGTGACCATTTAATTAATTTAGGTAGAAAGCAGAGAAGCTTCAGCTTCCCAGTGCAAGCTGAGCAGCGATACAGCTCCCTGTGTCCCACGTAAGGAGCAGGAAAGGCTGCTGGGATCTGGCTTCAGGGGAAGGCAGAGCCTGCCCCGTGGCTCTGGCAGAGCTGTGCAGCTTCCATAACGGCAAGTGTAGAAGCACTGATAACCATGCTTCATTTGGTAAACTCAGGTGCAGAAAGAAAAACAGAAAGCTGAGGTACAACAAACGACTGTTAAGCCATGAGCCTTCAGTCCCAGTATTTAAAGCACTGAAGCACGCAACCCTGCACTTTACCCAGAGGATGCCAGTTGTGAGAAATAGGACCCACAGATTAAACCAAGAGCAGTGTAACAGCTTTGTTTAGCGACGTTAAGGGGTATTTAAGCAAAGTCGGAGGAGGCGGCAGCCCCGCGTGTCCCCGCAGTCCCACAGGGCATGGGGCTGTGCTGCCAGCCCGCCCCAATCCCAGCTGGCAACCCTGAGCTTACACATGGCTACGAAACACCACGGGTTTCAAAGGACTTCGGGGATTGCAGAGCAATGTTTCATCAACAGCCCAGCTTAACATCGCTGACAGGAGCTGCCTTCAGACAAACCCTTGAAGGCAATGAACGTGCTTTATCGACGTTGTATTTTTAGTACACATTAACTTACACATGTTTTACTTCATCTCTTATCTGATCAGGAAAGTCTAGACATGGCCTTGGACAACCACTGTGTAACCTGACCCTAAAAACACTAGTAGAAAACCAACTTTAAACATTAAGCTAATTTCATGCATTCTTTCAGTCACAGAATTACTCCGAAAGTTAATTTTTAAGCAAATTCACTTCAAAGGAATGTCTGAATTAATTATTAATTTTGTACATTCATATAAACAAGTCAACTATCTGAATTTTATGCATGATGTACCTTACTGAAAACAGTTAAGAAGAGATGCAGGGCTAGCTTTCTTTCTCCCCTTTACTTGGTTTGCTAAATGCCCCAAGAAAAAGAGCTTTATTTTTACAGTTTATGGCAAACTCCTTCAGTTAATAAGGAATGTCTTCAAGCAGAGGAAACACTGTCCAGGTTTATCCATCCCAGCGTGCCTTAAGTGAAAACACCGTTCTCCTTGTATTGAAGGTACAAACACACCCCGGGATAACAGCAGATAAAAAGACGTGCTCTGCGCTGGGGAGCTTTACCACCTCTTCAGACAGACCTAACAGTGACACGGGACAAATGATCAGGATGCGAGGACAGGAAACAAAGCTGTCAGCCTACAGTGATCCAATAAACACTTCAATGCTTAGACTACTGTGTTGTTTAAACTCCCGTTACAGTAAACGTGGGTCCAGCCAACAGGACTCGAGGAAGTGTTGAAAACAGTCGTAGCCCACGCGAGCTCCTTGGCTGCCCAGACAGCTCTGCAGCCTCCCTGACCGCACAGACCGGTTCTCCAGCCACCACAGGGCTGCTCGGGCAGTCACCAGGGAGGAAACTAAATGGAATCCCTGCTCTTTTCTGCCTTCCACTCGATGATGAGCAGCACCTGCCTTATCTTCTGATAAAACGCCTCCATGCCGCTTCTCTTTGTAAACAAGGCTATTCCTTTCCCTCGCCGAGGGCAAAGCCACAGGAGCTACATTAGATCACGTACTTCCACAGGAGCCCTGCCACAGCCAAACATTTTTTACAGACACTGAAGTAAAAACTGAATGCCACCACTATACCTGAGTGACAGACAAGTGCTACAGGCATCAGTTAAACAACCGCTATTGCGGGGAGATGCACGATGGTTCCAGCAGAGGAAGCACACTAAACGGGGACTGTTCAGAGAGTCCTGAGCCAGGTCCAACTTACATTCCACTTACCGTGTCTTGAAAGAGCTCAGCAGGCGGGCAGCTGTTTAACCCACAGCAACTGTTAAACCCAGCTCCCAAAAGCCAGTTGCAGGCCCACTGTGAAGCCCTACGCCTGCCAGCACTACGCTCGTCGGAACTGCCCGCCAGCAAAGACACAGCTTGCATTTGCACATGGACCCAACCACATTTTTCAAACCCACTGAACGCAAAATACCAGCTGCTGTACTGTATCAGCCTTCAGATGACTCTTCGTAACGATGGGAACAGCGCTCTTGACACCGTTCACAGTGTTCAGGTGAACCGACACCACTAGAGCAACCTGGTAATAATGCAGGTGGCATTCTGGTGCTGTGTTCATCTCCGTCCAAGTTAAAATTGGCAGCTTTCAAATCCTATCAAACGTGACATCAAATGTTATTCTTGTCAGTACTTACCTGCACATAAACAAAAAGCTACGTGGAGTTATACTGCAATGTAAAATGCACTCTGGAGGTTTCTGGTTATTCAGACGTCTTCCAAGTAGGAGTGCAAAAGGAGCATTACGTATTTCCTTTGGCAGAGCACAGCTTATGAAGTCTTCAAATTCTGACACCTCAAAGCTACCGATCCGCTTTCTACCAACTTAAATATGCAAGAAAACAACGTAAAATGGAAGTGAGAGGCAAACACAGCAAGTCAGAAAGCAAAGACAGAAGCAAACAGAATCTCTAGGAGGCACAGACTGTCTTAGAAAAACAGGCATTAGTGCAAAAAATTTAGTTCTTATTAAATAGGAATAAATACAGTACATGACAGACGGTATTTTCTCCCTGCAGAAGTATTTTCATTGCCACCTACATTATGGTACGTGGCAGCAGCAAAAGAAAAGCAAGATTGGTTAATCTCACAGCTCGAGTCCTTGCAGAGCAGCAAGGAAAAGAGATTCAGGAAAGGAACTTGCAGCGATCATCACAAATAGTCCTGCTCACAACAACTATTTCACTGAATAAAGGCTGAAACGGATTCTGTTCTAATTCTGCAAAAACAGATGGCACAAATATAAGTTCTACATCTGTTCATAAGTAGGAACGAAGTTAAGTATTCAGCATAATACACAGGGATGTAAAAATAAAGATGATCACAAAAGGAAAACGTCCATTTAAACTTGAAGTATTTACATGATGTTATGGCAAAGTCTTCCAAGGAGAAAAGAAGAAAACTTGGCATCCCACAGGGATTCGGTCACGCAGACAGATGCCGGGATGCCGAAGAGCCAGGCCACGGGGTTGTGAGCCGCGGGACGCTGGGCTGTGCCGGGTGTTACACACAGCGGGTACCGTACCAGCTGGCTCACACCAGCTGCCTGGGGGCTCTGCCCACCCCAGAGTCAAACAAACAAAACCAAAGCCGCTCCAGACACCTGGCAGTTGCGTTGGTTTGCATCCCAATATTACATGGGGGCATTTACACCCATGAAGTTCATGCCACACATGTAAAAATACACGTAGTCTAAAAAACATTTATCATAGTGGTAATCAAGGATGCTCCTCAGTAAACCAAGTACCTCACTATCACTGACTTGAAGCCATGAACATATTGCTATTTCCCCAGGTCAAATTTAAGTTCACACCATTTCTAAACACACTTTACATACGCAGTAAAACAGAAACCATAAATTTCTTTCTTTCTTTCTTTCACTTGCTCCAGGGGTGGAAAATTTGGGCGCACCTCCCAATTTACAGGAATAAATACAACCACATGTACAAAAATATTAAAAATAATCATAATAATTTTTAAAAGAACTATTTCCACAGCACCTGTGACCTCAAGAAAGGGTTGGTTGAGGCAGAGGACCTCCCACCATCCTGAGCACCAGCCGGTTTCGGCGTGTGTGCTGGTCACTTTTTGTTGGCAGCCTACAGAAAAGCACAGGTGAGGCAGCCGCACACAGCTCAGCACACAGCTCAGCACAGCGTGCTGCAGAACGCTGCCAATTCACTCTTATTGCCACAAGCTGTGTTAGCGAACACCAAAAAGCTGGTTCAAAAAGAAAAACCTTGTTGCTCGAGAGGTATTTGCTACATAACTTGTTGCCCACACCCTATTTGCTCTGTAGATAACCCAAGGGAACTCAGTTGCCTGATTCATCAATTCAAGAAGATGCAGATCTCTTTAGGGGTCTCAGTAAAGCCAATACCTGCACCAACGAACGGCACGAGCTTGTGCGTGTACAAGTATACACACAAACTTAAGGGTTTTACACTACAATGACATTAACTCATGTTTCTATTTATTAGGAGACTCTATTAAAAACTAGTCATCACAAAGCAGCACTGTTCATGACCTCATCCCATCCAGGAACAAGTTACTAAGAAACTAAGAAATAAATTCTGAATATGTAAAGGTGGTAGTGAGGAAGTCTGTTCTATACAGCTTTTGTTGTTCTGAAAAGATCCACCGCCTTAAACTCACTCACCAGAGATCAAGTTATGATAAATTTAAGAAAACCTGTCCAGTTAAAGAAAAAAAAAAAACAACAAAACAACACAACCACACAGGCAGCTGCACCCTCAGGTCTTAAACACATGGATGGTTTACAAAATATATGTCCAAGAACAGAACACTGCCAACATAAAAAGGACCTGAACACTTTTCCAAAGGTTCCTTCCCTTTGCAGCTGCCAACATGGTCAGCAAGTGGGAAAATCAAAACTCGGGTTTTCCTACATTTTCCCAGCCAAATCAGACTGAGGAACAAGAGCCACACAGACATTTGGCAACCCCCAGGTTATTCTACAGGCCAGCATGCTGCCAAGAAGCACTGGCTCAGCCTCACTCCAGAGCTCTGCCTTCCCTGAACGGAACCAAACAGCTTTTGTGTCCAGGAAACTCTTCGCAGTCCACCAGGTACTCTCAGATGCAAATATACAAACAGAAGCCCTTTCCCCACTTTTGTACGTGTTCCCTGGATTTTGGGTAGCCATTGTCAGAAACAGGTCACTAGGGTCAGATGTAACAGGTGCCTCATTAAGTCTAGGTAACTTAAAAATAAAGATTTTTTTTTTTAATAAGTGATATGTTGTCTGGTTCCTGCTGGTGTTAAATCTGACATGAGGTGTTCTCAAATCTGACTTCTCAGACTGACATACACATAGAGACCTGTGCACATAAAGTACTAGCAGTATCAGCCACACCTCACAAATACCTGTAATTTTATAAGCCTTTGGCAATTTTCAAATCTCTCTTTAGAACATGCCTTAGAATAAACAAGCCCAGTGAGCTACAAATACCTACTTGCTCCACACTCCTTGTGAGAGGCACCTTGACTCCTGCTCCGCCTTCCCCATCTCCAGCATGCTCATTTTCCCAAGGCAGTTTGTTTTTTCCTTTACCCGCACTCAGGACTCTTCTTGGACTTATTCCCTCATCAGCACACGCAAGGTGGGAGCTGGAGTTGGGCACATTGTCCTGTGTGTGGTACCCACAGTAACTGTGTGCGCTCTGAGTCCTGTTGCCCATCAACAACCAGTCTGTATCTGCCCCGGGGGGCAAACACGACCCCCTGTTGTGACCAGAGGATGGCAAGGGCACAGCGTACTCCACAAAGCCTTGGTCTACAAGCTTGGGCAAGGTCTTCCTGGCCAGCCTGGCCTGCACCGCGTGCATCACGCCATCCCCGTTGTCCTCAAGTTCAACGGCATCCACCGCCTTGAAGAGAAGGGCGGTTTTGCCCGGCCCCATGGAAGAGGCCAGCACAGCGAACGCTTCCATGGCAGCGTGCCGGACCCTGCGCTTGCCGTCCACCAGCTCTGGAGCCAGCCCAAACGCCAGCTTGGCCAAGTCCAGCTCCTCACCTGGGTAGGTGAGGAGAGCCACGATGCAGATGTTGACCACCTCCTCGCGGACCTTGGAGTTCTTGTGCTGCAGGTACTCGGGCTGCAGGAGCAGGCACAGCACGGGCTGCGGCCCCACTGTCCGCATCAGCCGCAGGAGCAGGCGGTTGTACTCCCGCCGCACGGCCAGCTTGTTGTCCCCCAGCACTTTAGCAGCAGCCGACACCAGCGGCGTGAGGAAGGCCTGGACCCGGTCGCCCAGGCGCAGGGCCAGCAGGTGGATCACCTCCAGCGCCCCCAGCACCACCTTGAAGTTGGAGTCATCCAGGAGGGCGCAGAGGAGGCCGATGAGCCCCAGGAGGCTGGGGGCGGGTACGGAACTCACGGCGGCCTGGCTGGCGGCTCCGACCACCCTCTTCAGCTCCTCCACGGCCTGCGTGCGGCTCCGGTAGTCCTCCTGGTCCAGCAGGCGGGCGTGCAGCTCCGGCGGCAGCAGCCCGAACTTCAGACCGCTGCCGCCGGGCTGGGCGGGGGGCGGCGGCGCTGCGGCCGCTCCGGGCGGCCGCCCCTCCAGCAGCCGCGGGAAGGGCTCGGCGCCG
>VWYH01005193.1:737151-810804 GCA_013399365.1 Pampusana beccarii | reverse complement strand
GTGGGGGCGGCGGGCGTGGGTGTGCGGGGACCCTGCCCCGGGGAACGGGCCGGGCTGGAACTGCTGCACAAGGACGCGGACAGCGTGAAATTTCGTAAACAAGGCAGTTGATGCTGGGAAATGATTTCTTGCATTTTGCTTAGTGTGCAGAGGCGGGTGTGCGCTGTGTGGAGCTGAGGGGAGCCCGGCACGGAGCGCAGGGCTCTCGGATTCGGGGTTCTTGTTGCCCGCGACCGTTTTGCAGCCGAAATGAGGAACTGGCGAGCGCTTCAGTTCTGCCCTAAAACAGAAGCATGTCAGCAGCTATTCCTGCTGCTTTCGTGTGAGGGAAATGCCGAGTTCTCCCTCACTGACCAGGGGGTTTGAAGAGAAAAAACCTTCAGTAAGCGAGCTTAGTTATTTACATTTCTGGTTAGCCCTTTGATTTCCAGTATCTCTTTGCTATTCAAGATAAGTGTTACCTACAGGCTGTGACAAGGATCTGATAGTCCAGAGCCCCAGGGGAACTGTTTGATTAGTGCCGTGGACACAAACCGTTTCCTAGATTGCATTCTTCAGGGCTGGTTGGTGTTCCAGCTTCTGATTTCTTGTTCAGCAATACACCGAACACATGCAAACAGGCGGGGTGGGCGAGCATCGCCACGCAGGAGGCATGCGAGGTGCAACAGGAGGCATCTCTGCCCAGTTGGCACCAGAAGTTTTGGGGTTTGGAATAACTTAGAGTTATTATTTAGAACTGTTTTTATGGGGTTTGCATCTGGACTGTAACCATTCCTTTTTCCTGCCATGTGGTGTTGCCTTGTGTTTTATGATTTTTGCATATATGCATAATGAGTTATGAACTGAGCACAGCCACAAAAGGCAAATAAAGTGGTTTAGCTGCTGAGCAGCTCTTTTTCCCCCCCCATATAATTTGTATGTTATGTGGAAAATGTTACATGGAGTCTTGCCTTTTGCAGATCTGCTTAAAATACTTTCTTTTAGAGATTTTTTTTCCCAGTATAGGGTTATAATAGGAGAGGGATGAGCTTATCTTTTAATGGGTAAGATGTTTCCTATTCCTAGCTCTAAGCCTTCGGTTCTCTGTCAGTGCTATTGTGTTCTGTTGGCAACTAATTTTATTCTTTCAGATTAAGTACTTTGTAAGTGGGCTCACTGCAAATTAGATGTCAGTTAAGGAGCTGCAAAAATGATGAACTTCTTAGTAATGATAAAAGAAGTGAGATCTTGCAGTTTGTATAGTCATTTAGCAAATCACAATTAAAACAGCTTTTCAGTTCAGAAGTTGGGTGGTTGCCATGTAGAACAATAGTTATGTCTCCTTGTGGTCCAGGATTGTGACACGTTCACACCCTCCGCCCTCTCCCTGGTATAATAGTTCAGTGTCAATAAAGAACTAAGATGCTTCTCCAACACGTAGTGGTGGGCAGCACCACTGGAATTTTCATGAGGCTGAAATTAGAGCAGATATCCTACTGCTTTCAGTTCTCAAGGTGCAAACTAAAGCTCTCTGGAAGAAGCGTTTGGGGGTTTTGTGGAGCTGCAGCCCAGGGCTCTGTGGGACTTTTCTGCCTCTTTGTGCAGAGGGGGTGGGACAGAGAGCTGGTCCCTGCTGCGTGGGGAAGCACAGCAGGGTCTGCCCGCCCCACAGCCGCGCTGGGCAGGCTGGGAGGTCAGTAGCAGAAAGTGATGTCAGAACTTCCAAAACCTTGTCTCAAACTAGCCAGTTCTACTCTTTATTTATCTCTATTTAGCTTTATTTCAGTCCCTGTTTGGTTCTCTCACATATCGGATGTAGAATCCTATAATGTATTCAACACTTCAGATAATATGCATTTTACTCCAGAACAAAAAAAAAAAAAAAAAAAAAAAGAATAAAAAATTAATAAAAAATTGATTTTTTTTTATTTAATATTTATATAAAAAAAAATAATAAAAAAAATAAAAAAATAATAAAAAAAAAAAAAAAAAAAAAAAAAAAAAGGCGGTTGTTTGATTTGGTACAGTTTGGATTTTTTTAAGTCAAAGATTAATATAGCATACACTATTAATAAACATTTGATTGTCCTGGATTTAACTTGCATGTAAAAGCATAGCGCACAAGGACTGAAAAAGTCAATTGGAAAGTAATAAACCTAATTAAGATAAAAGCAAAAATGGAAAAATGCTTTTTAAATGTTATGTGTGGCACGTCGAAGTAACATGAGTAATGAAGCTGTAGAGCTGAAGCCCTGAGTAACGCGTTAAAAATTCTGTTTGTCACAGATGGACCAGTCGTCTCCAACCTACATGCTCGCCAACTTAACCCACTTGCATTCCGAACAGCTCCTGCAAGGCTTGAACCTCCTTCGCCAGCATCACGAGCTCTGTGACATTATCCTGCGGGTGGGCGATGTCAAGATCCACGCCCACAAAGTGGTGCTCGCCAGCATCAGCCCCTACTTCAAAGCCATGTTCACCGGGAACCTGTCGGAGAAGGAGAACGCGGAGGTGGAGTTCCAGTGCGTGGACGAGGCGGCTCTGCAGGCCATCGTGGAGTACGCCTACACGGGGACCGTCTTCATCTCGCAAGACACGGTCGAGTCGCTTCTGCCGGCTGCCAATCTGCTCCAGATCAAACTGGTCGTGAAGGAGTGTTGCGCGTTTCTCGAAAGCCAGCTCGACCCTGGCAACTGCATCGGGATTTCTCGTTTTGCAGAGACCTACGGCTGCCATGACCTCTACCTGGCTGCGAACAAGTACATCTGTCAAAACTTTGAAGATGTTTGCCAGACGGAAGAATTCTTTGAGCTTACGCATTCTGAGTTGGATGAAATTGTTTCCAATGATTGCTTGAATGTCGTGACAGAAGAAACTGTTTTTTATGCGCTAGAGTCCTGGATCAAATACGACGTGCAGGAGCGGCAGAAGTACTTAGCGCAGCTGCTGCATTGCGTGCGGTTGCCACTGCTGAGCGTTAAGTTTCTTACGCGGTTATATGAAGCAAACCATCTCATTCGTGATGACCACACGTGTAAACATCTGCTAAACGAGGCCCTAAAATACCACTTCATGCCTGAACACAGACTGTCCCACCAGACCATGCTGATGACGCGACCTCGCTGTGCTCCTAAAGTTCTTTGTGCTGTGGGAGGAAAAGCTGGACTGTTTGCATGTTTGGAAAGGTAAGTAGTGGTAAAGTTGTTGCAGAACTTGAGTAGTGTGGTGTTCGTGCATGTTTGTTATCTCTCTGAGTTGTTTATTATTGCCCGGGGCTCAGACAATCGTTGGAGAGCTGTGGTTTGCAGGACTATGGTTACTGCTTTTCCGTCACGCGAACTCTTACCCGGGTTTTTTTGAACAAGGACAAGCACTGAGTTCAAAATGCTTTTTGAGTTCATGAGTGATCTTCAATGTTACAGGGTTTTGTTTGTGCCAACACAAATAGCTATACAATCTTACCATTTTCATTCTGTTCATTGAGAATTTGGTTAATAAAAGTGATTAATATAAGTCTGCATACTACTTCTTTACCCTCACAGGTCTTCTCATTTTACATAATTCCCCAATCTATTATTATTCCAGAACAATAAAATAATAAAATTTAGCTTGATATGACAAATATGCTTCCTGATAACTGGAAAGTCCTTGGAATGAAGATAGATTTAGATCAGAGAGGAGTGAAGAGGTAATTCTTAGCAATGTCACATTCTTGATCGGAGTGTAATCGTGGCTTTAATCTGCGCGGCTGAGTAGGTGTCCGTGTCTGCACTGGCAGAAATGGGTAAATGCCCCTCATTCTTTACCCAGTTTGCGACATGAACCTCCTCTGTAGTTACTGGAGTACAGCGCTGAGGCGAATCAGCTGAGCAAAAGGAATGTAATAGAACAGTTTTCTTCCTCCTATGGGTGTGGTTGGGTTTGCTTATAACATTGCATTAACATTTCCAGAAGCGGTAGTGAAACTGAGCGTGGCTCTGCGTATATATTCCTACTCGCATGTCCGCGTATGGTGGTTTTGGTGGTCACACACAGCGCAGCCTGGTTCCACAGCTGCATTCGGGATGAGATTTTACTCAGAGATGTTCTTTTCTGTGCCAGTTCCGTGCTTGCAGATACATACATACACTGAAAAACCTGGGAAGATCTGCATGTTCTTCTTCCCTGTGCTTAGATATGTTGTCAAAGTTACTCTAGTTAACTTTCACAATTACAGGGGTAATACTAAAGTAGATGCTGGAGACTGGGCTTACAGATTTAGAAAATAAACAGGTTTTGTGTTTAATAAAAAGACTGTTTGAGCCAATAAAGTAGGCCTCTAATATTCCTCAGCTCTGTTTCTTTGACGGCTTCTTCCACGACTGTAGTCGTATTACATACTGAAGTATTTTGATTTTTTTTTTTAAAAAAAAAAATCAAAATACTTCAGTATGTAATACGACTATATTTTTTATATAAAATTATAATTTTATATAAAAAATATAGTCGTATTACATACTGAAGTATTTTGATTTTTTTTTTTAAACAAAAATTCTCTTTACTGCTATTAACCATGTCTTAGTGAAGACAGAAATTTCCTCTTCCTTAATTCATTACTCATATTAGTCTTTCCTAAGCTGTTGTTTCAGTTCATACTTAAGTTTAAACAATTGCTCTTGATGTACTGTTAAAAAAAAAGTCACAGATCGATTAAACAAATACTTCCTAATACAATTAGAATTGTGAATTAGGAAACCTTAATTCCACTATTCTCATTCTGCTCTTCCTTCGTACTTGCAGGAAGGCTGTTTTATTTTCACGTAGAGTTAGCTGCTGCTTCATAATAACAAGATTCCATAGAATATATTGAGTCCAGGCCTCCTCGAAGTGGGCGCTGCCGCCGGAAGCCCCGCGGTGTCCCTCAGCCCTGCTCCGTGCTGGCAGCGCTCCAGTGCCTTCGTGTGCTTGCATGGGTTTGGGACAGATCATATGTCCTGTGTACCAGCCATTCTTTTAAATCGTTTAAGTAATTGATTCGCTAAACTATTTATGTAGATTGACTAGACTTTTTACATGATAGGCTAGACCCGCCATATTTTAACACTGAGTATAATTGAAAGAAAATGCAAATAAGCAAGATTTTGAAAACAGACTTTTCAAATTATTCTGTTCTACTTTGACATTTCGTTTAAATTGTACAGTGCATGTAAAATATGTATTCGTGAAACTGCAAATGGTACTTTCTAAATGTATGTTTGTATATATATATATATATATATATAGACTTGTGCTTTCTCCTCTCTAATTCTCTTTTTTGCTCTCTCCCATCTCTGTGGCTGTTCTGACTTTTTGCTTTTCAGTTTACCCTTTGTATCCCTATGGTTTGTATCTTCAGCCTACCCCAATCACACCTGGCTGCGAAAGCTGCCGTGTCGTCTCCCCTCGCGCTGTCCTGCCCTCTCCGCGCTCTGCCTGCTTTGCACTTTCAAAATCCCTGGTTTCAGGTCTCGGTGCCGCAGCTGCTGGCTGTGTTGCTGCATCACGGTGTTCGCTGTGGGGCCCTGGGGTTTTAGCTCTTTAGAACAGTAACCGCGTTTGATTTGAGCTTATGTTTGGGCTGTTAGAAGGAACACCAAACATCAGATGGGACGTATGATAATAATAATAATAATCTTAAGGCTGTACCTTGATGCTCATGTGCACATCACAGAGCTTCAGAAGGTTCGACTTGCTCACAGAGTCTTTGTTTTTCTATTCCAGTGTTGAAATGTATTTTCCTCAGAATGACTCCTGGATAGGCCTGGCACCTCTTAGCATTCCCCGCTATGAATTTGGAGTATCTGTCCTAGACCAGAAATTATATGTTGTAGGAGGGATTGCGACCCACGTGTGTCAAGGCATCAGTTACCGAAAACATGAGAATTCCGTGGAGTGTTGGGACCCCGACACGAACACGTGGACGTCTCTGGAAAGGATGTTTGAGAGCCGCAGTACCCTGGGAGCGGTGGTTCTGGCAGGAGAGCTCTATGCCTTGGGTGGCTATGATGGGCAGTCTTATTTACGAACGGTGGAGAAATACATTCCCAAAGTGAAGGAGTGGCAGCTGGTGGCCCCGATGAACAAAACCAGAAGTTGTTTTGCTGCAGCCGTCTTGGACGGAATGATCTATGCCATCGGTGGTTATGGCCCAGCCCACATGAACAGGTGCGTGCTTCTGATGCATGGAGCTTGATGTTGTAAGCTTGAAATCGGCAAAACTCACTGTTAAGCTTGTGTTCAGCAGCCAATTAAAAAATTATTTTAAGATCAGTAATCCACAGTGGGCCTCGTTAATCCTTGTTCTGCAGTATCAGTCTGATAATTCAACTGGGAAATCATTGTTTTAACTTACCTTTGTGTGTTCCAGCTCAGGGCTGGTTTGTTTGAGGGTTTGGTTTGGTTTTTAAACCCTTAAGAAGGGAAAAGGGTAAAGACGAAGACATATGTGCATGTAACTAAGCAAGGTGGTGCAAGACACCCGACCTTGCAGAGCCCCGAGTGGGGTAGCCGTGCAGACGAGCCCCCAGGGCAGCGCACTCGTGTGTGTCGCGGTGCTGCGCGGCGGTTCCACCGCTCTCAGGACGGGCTTGCTCGGCACAAGTCTTGTACCACAAGCCTGCCAAATACTGGGATGCGTGGTCAGCTCTAACGTTGAAAACACCAGTTTGAAATTGACAGGACTTTTTTGCTTGCTTAATGTACACAAAATACATATATACCTCAGGTGGAATCTTACAGTGATCTTAATAACAAAGTTCAGGCTGCTGGTTCCTGGTCTGGCTCCTGGGTAGGAGCAGGGTTGCTCCAGACCTCGCGTTCGCAAGGAGGTTCCCTGGTAGCAGCACACTCTTTAATTGCTCTGTTCCACATCGCTCTGTGAGTGGACTGGGGCCTTCAGTTGTGCGAAGACATCATTTGTACTCTTTTCTTCAGTTCAATAGGAACAAATGAGCCGTGTGTCCTTCAGGAAGCAAATGAATGAACTAGAAGCCTAAATAGCTGAATAAAGAATGAAAATGAAAATCTTGCTTATAGGAAGGGATGCATTGATTGTTTAACAGTGTAGTCTAACAACATTGCACTAATCAGTAATTGCACTTACTGTATGTATTTGCTATGTTTTTATATGAAGCAGTTTGTGAAGCAAAGGGTTGGTTCTGTGTGTGTGTGTTAGTGACTCTGACCACCATGCAGCTCTGGTGGTTAAAAACATAGTGATTATAATTAATTTTCGTTTTATCCTGAAGGCCTTTTCTGTTCTTAGTGTTTTGATCAGTGACCTCTGTACTGCTTTTCTGGAGAGAGATGCTCTCCACGTTTTTTCCTCTCTGTGTGCTGTTTTCAGGCAAGCCTCCAGGACGTTTTTGGTTTGATGTGTTACCCAAATAGATACACTTCAGATCTGCATTGTGCTCAGTTTTTCATGAGTTGGTTTTTTTATAAATAGCAGCAGTCATCCTTGAAAGAGCTTTCAATTCCGAAGCCAGCGTTGAAATCCTCGCTTTGTTTCCGTCTGTCACCTGAGGATCCAGCGTAGTGGCACGAGGACACCGGAGAAGCGACTCAACTGCAGTCGCTGTGTCAGGATGCAATATGTTAAAACTGCTTTTTGGCAACACTGCTTGTTGTCGAAGGACACTGGGATGTGATTGATGCTTCATAGGTGATAACACCGGCTTTAGTTCCTTGTATGCTACTATTGGGTGGTACAAAGCCACCACACCGCAGAATTTTCCATCAGCTCAAGCCCTTTTTCTTTGTGTTGCATTTTCCTGGGTGTGTAATATTGGTTGGCAGAACTAGGTGTACCTCTGACAAATGCTGAGTTCTTCTGGAGTGAAATTCAAATGTCACTAAAATCCAAGCCTGACGAGTTGTTTGTATTTGCAGCGTGGAGCGCTACGATCCAAGCATAAACTCGTGGGAGACAGTAGCTTCAATGGCTGACAAACGAATCAACTTTGGTGTCGGTGTCATGCTGGGCTTCATTTTTGTAGTAGGTGGACACAACGGTGTGTCTCACTTATCGAGCATCGAGAGATACGATCCTCACCAAAATCAGTGGACTGTGTGTCGACCCATGAAGGAGCCCAGAACAGGTAGGGACGTGCAAAACTCTCCGCAGCTCGCTGGGACATCCTTTCAGAAAGAAACTGTCGTTTGACCTGACAGGAGCTGCAATGAATTTGCAGTGACTTGTCTGCAGAGCATTGTCCTTTGTCTGTGAATTGGACTAAAGATCACTAGATCAGCTTTGTGGAAGTATTGATTTCTCTAATTTAATTACAGTCTAGTTTATTGATATTGGTCTGTAACAAAAATAATATGAAGTAATATTTCTACTCTACGTTTTATTTTTTTGTTAGTTTTGAGTAAGTGTCAGCAATTCTGTGGTAACTGTTCTATTGTACTTTATGTTGAGACTCAGTGGTGCATCTTCTGTCTCTCTGACAAGGGGCATTGGGACAGAAGAGTGTTGTTTTGCCACAGGAAAGTGTGTGAGAAGACTTGAAAAGGAGTGTATAACCTGAACAGAGATAGACTCTTCATGTACACTCATTTTCTTTAAAGACAGCCCAAAGAAGGAGAGGCTGTGAGAACTTAGCTGCTCAGCCTCTGGGCTGGGGGAGAGTGTTCAGCTTAGGATCAAAAATACTACTTATTGCCACATTTGGTGATAGTGCAAGTTTTTTCTTCTTCCCCCAGGCGTTGGCGCAGCTGTAATTGATAACTACCTGTACGTCGTCGGAGGCCATTCGGGGTCGTCCTACCTGAACACTGTCCAGAAGTACGATCCCATTGCGGACACCTGGCTGGACTCTGCAGGGATGATGTACTGTCGATGCAATTTTGGTTTGGCCGCACTTTGATGAAAAGTAGGACTTCATGGACCTGATGCAAAGATGGAGCTTAACCTGCTTGACAATGAACCCTGCTGGCAGAGCGTTTGCTGAAGCTGGAAGGCTGGAGGAGCGCGGTGGAGCTGGGACTGACACGAGGAAGGATTTGTTTTCTTCCGGTAATTGGCCTTTGTTCCTTCGGTGACACGGGCAGAAGGAATGGAAAGCTCATCACCAGCTGGGTTTAGATCGCGTCTTGATGATGGCAGTGAATTTGAGAGAGTACTGTACGTGCCTGGGATACGGTTAGAAAACTTACTGTGTATCTAACCCTTTCACTTCTAGAGCTTTTCTCTCTTCCTCCTGTCTACCCTGAACGTGAAGCTTACTGTGCTGGGGCCGAGAGGCGTGCGAGTGTGCCGAGTGAGCGGGCGGTTTGCTGACGCTCGTCTGCCTGGGTCTTCATATTAAAAAAATGCCAGTGCTTCATAATTTTTTTTATGAACAGTAACTAAAGGGCTGCCTTGTTTCTGTATCTCAAGGTTTGTAAATAATAAATGCCATAGTATGTTGCCTGCACACTCCCCTTTGCCACCCGCGTACTGGTAGGAGGGCTGGGATGGTAATTAGTAACGACTTAAAGACATTTGCAAGGCAAATTTATTGCCTCTTCACAACGTTTTTGGATCTGATGAAATCACATTTTGTACTTGCCCTTATATTTTCTTTCTGTGGATAAATAGTGCTAGCTTAAAGGACCTCGTCTTGCTGGTCTGCTCTGTGTGTTCAATGGTAATGCAAGGAAAAATTTCAACAATAATACATTGGAAGATACCACAGCAGCATTCATATAAAACAAATACTCAAAAATGGATCCATCCCATCCTTCTCCCAAACACACTTGTGTCCATATTCCGTATGAGTTCCTTTTTTATAAGAATGTATGATTGCTTTCTCAGAGTGTGCAGATATCAAAATGGTGCTACCTGTAGGACTCACCGCTGCGGCTGTTCCGAGTTCAGTGCAGTATGCACGCAGCAGGGGTGTTTGGAGTGTTCTGCTGGGTTTCTTTCTTATTTGCTTGATACATCCGTGCCTATGAAGACCGTCAAGAATAACACAATGTACTCGCGATCTCTCTGTTACATTTTTTTTTTTTCAGAATATCTACATTTATTGTTCTTATAAATAGGGAGTGAATAGTGAGATCCCAATCCTGTCTGAGGTTTTTCACCCAGTCCTGCCTTTAACACAAGCTGCAGTGAGTGGCGAGCACGGGGCGCAGCTGCTCGTCCCCAGAGCGTGTCCTGTGTGAGGAGCTAGTGCTGAAGGTCCGTTCCTGTGATTAACCAGAATCTCAAGAGATACAGCTTGGGGATAGCACTAAACTTAGTGAAAATTTGGGCAGAGAAGTAGAAAGCCATGCTGTGGGTTATGACCATTATTTAAAATAGATGAGTGAATAAATATGAATTTTAGCTGATTTAGAATGTTTTAGTTTGTCTTCTGGTTTTAGCTGGGAATCATGCTTAGCTTGAATTTCTCTTTTGTTGTCTCTATGTGTATTGCCAGGCCTGGTACTGAAGAAGTTTTCTGCCTCCAGAGTTGTTTTCCCTTTGTTTTAACATGTTAAATTCATGTTTGTTTCCCCTTGTTTTTCAAGCCCATAGAGTATTATTTTTGAAGGTGCAATAATATTTCCAGTAGTCGCTTTAGAAGCCATTTCTTCGTAAGTACACCGAGGGGAAGTTTGGGTGCCGGTGGTTTATGGTGAGTTCCTGCAGAGCTGGCCCGGCCAGGCAGGTGGCGCTGGGCCTCGTTCTTCCGTACGCAGACATTCGGATTTTAAACAGTCAAACACGAGGGTGTTTACACCATAAAACGTTATTCATAGATAACAGGTGTTTGCACAGGTTATAACTTCCTGCACATATTCTTCAAATTTGCTAGGACTAAGCAGGACTTTAAAAGCAAATCAAATTAACAATTTCAGCATTTTCAATACAGTTTATTTGACTCACTAAGGATTTTAGTTCTATAGCAATAATAGCGTAATTTAGTTATTCGGGTGACTCTGTTGATAGGACTCAAGTAGTGAAATGATTGTACGTTGGATGTCTGGGGGGGTTCGGGGAAATGTTTCCACCTTCTGCCGTTCAGGTGGAGGCACAAGCTGAATGTTTCCACATCCTGTTTCACTTCTCACTCTGTTCCAGAGATGCTGCCAATTACCGTATCTTACAATATACAACCAAGATAAAGATGCTTAACAAACAAATATTTTTAAAAGGTAAATTCTTTACTTAGAAGAGAAGTTAATGCCTTTTATTGATAGGAGGCTTTCCACACAGTTTGGTGTATACTGAACCTTTTGGAGTTTAAGGGATTCCTGGAGGGAGGATGCTCACCGAGATGTTCTGATGGGAACTATTAGTAGAAAGTGGTGCAAGGTGTAGAAATTGTTTTGACTTCGTCAGAACGAAGAAATCCACAGGTCAGGGTGGTGTGGATGGTTATTCAATCTCTCTAGAATAAATCTATCATTTATGGAAGCCAAAGCACTTAAAATTGCCCCAGGTTTTCCTCTCTTTGCCTGGGCAGTGGCCGTGTTAGATGAGCCCATAGCGATGGAGCCTGTGTTGTGGCATGCGGCATCGCTCCAGTTGACGGAGCAGCAGCAACAATTGTTTAGTGCACAGGCTTGGTATGAAGAATGGGAAAAATACCCAATAAAATCTACTGCTGGGATTAGATAAGTG
Organism: Pampusana beccarii; assembly: GCA_013399365.1. Taxonomy (NCBI): domain Eukaryota; kingdom Metazoa; phylum Chordata; class Aves; order Columbiformes; family Columbidae; genus Pampusana; species Pampusana beccarii. The sequence continues at coordinate 799,208 of VWYH01005193.1, read as the reverse complement.
TTTAGCTAGAAATGGATCGAGCGGTGTATCAACATCGGGGTTGTGTCACTTAAATCATGCCATCTTTTTTCTGTTCCGGGTGCTCCTTGTCGTGTTCACTGAAGTGCTTGGTTATATAGGAAGATCAGACGCAACAATCAGTTTAAATCTGCGTTTAAAGAACAATACTCTCATTGTAATGTCTGTCTCGCAGTTTAAAAATTACGGACCTTCAAATAAGATGTCATGCAACTATAAGTTATCATCCAGTTCTATTTCTGAATCACTCAAAATTATCTGTAAAGCACTTTAAAATGGGCATGAGTTTCTATGTGCACATACAGATCCTGAATTTCTGCTCTTTTTAGTTGAGGTACTTGTCTGTAAGCTTGACAGCCTCTCCTGCTAGGGATGCTTTTCTTTCAGAAGGTCTCGCTGGAATTGCTTGAGGGGCAGCCGTGCCCGGTGCGCGTTACAAACAGCTGTTTCTGGGAGATAGCGCGTTACTTGTGTGAATTTCCCATCTGTAAGTCCCCGTTCACTATATGAAACAATGCAAAACGTCCAAGCTTGCCTTAAATTCTTGATATTCAACTGAACTCAAAGAACTGGATGATAATTCTTATTTTTTTGCCTTACGCGCTGTGCTGTATTTTAAACCCAAGGATAACTGTAATTTTTAGTGGGATTTAATAATTGTACAGAGAGTACCAAATTGTACTCGGACTTGACCAGAGTGCTTTGGTTGGGAGTATAAAGTAATATATGTAGCTTTGTGTACGTAAAGTGTTTCTATGTGTACATCTTTTTTAGCAACGTTCTGGTTTTGTTCTTGTTTACAAAAGCGGCATTTGAGTTCAACAGGAAAATAACCGTAACCTGCGTTCTGGGTCTTTACAAGTGTGCTCAATGCGTTTGCTCTTGTGATAATGCTCTGTAAGTATTGTTGTAACTATTCCATTGAATGTGAAACAATTTAGTAAATAAACCTGAGCAAAAACTTGTTGTTACACTTGGGTTTGGTGAATGTGAATAATGCTGTAGCTTGAGTATTCTCACCCAGGAACAGCTTTGCGAGTTGTTATTCCAAAGCGACCATACCTCGTTATCAGAAGGTCCCGAGGAAGAGGATTTCAGTGCCTGGGTTGTTCTTTCCCATCTGTCCTTGTGGCTTTCCCGTCTGTCCCCATCACAAACACACAGACCTGCTCGTTCCCGTGTTCCTTGGCAGAAGGGTGCTCAGAAAGCCCCCATTGAAGACCCAGCATCACTGAGCGACCGCGGAAAAGTGGGCTGTTCGAGGCCAAGGGGCTTTGCAGGTAAATAATCTTAGTTTAGTGTTCGCAGCTCTTCACGTCCGTGCGGTAGGTGGTGGTTTCGCTTCGGGTGGCGGTTTCCATGAAGTACCAACAGGTACCCCTTTCTCTGGAGATTTAAGTCTTGGCAGTTATGCCAGGAAATCAATGTTTTCCTGGCTTCATCTAAATACAGTCAGAATGGTTAATTTCTGTACGGAGTTGAGAGCAGGGGTTAGTGTGCTGGACTCCCTTTCTTGCCCGAGGCCTGAATTCAGGTTCTGGTGGCTGCTGTAGGAGCTGCCGTTCAGTGCTGGTGCTCACAGGTACTCAGCGATGCTGCCCATAAACCTGTAATCCTGTAGGCTGGGAAAACGCTGCCTTTTACAGTCCTAGTTGTGCTGAAGCAGGTACAAAAGGGAGATACTGAAGTGATTTTCTTGGGGGGAAAAAAAATACTATGTTAATAAAACACTTTCAGGTAACAGCCATCAAGGACTTAGTCTGAGCTTTCCCTAATTCTGAAGGTTTCTCTTACACACTGGTGTAGTTCTTAAGCCATAGATTCAGGTTCTGTACTTCACAACACGTTTGGCAAGCAGACAGGGCAGGTGAGGATTTCTACCAGTTTATTTTAGTGTAAAGTTTTATCCGTTTAAGAAAAAATAAGGCTGTGTCAGAAAGATATGAACGCTTTGCATAGCGTTTGACCTAGAGCAGCACTAGGCAGTGCTGCACAGCACTGTTGTACCCTCTTTCCCTGGGTCCCAAGGGTACTTAGTGCACTGACCTTAACTTCAGGAATGGCCAGGAGCATAATGGTGAGAGGAAGGTAACTTAGGGGGGTTTAAGCTGTGTGATATTAACTAGAGATGGGGGGAAAAAAAAAAAAGGTGCTTTATTTAAAAAAAAATGGCATTTCTGAGCACACCAGGGGTGCATGCAGTGCAGGCCGATCTGTGCAGCTGGCCCACGCTGGCTCCAGCAGCGCTCACCCTGGCTCCAGCACCGCTCACCCTGGCTCCAGCACTGCTCACCCTGGCTCCAGCAGCGCTCACCCTGGCTCCAGCAGCGCTCACCCTGGCTCCAGCAGCGCTCACCCGGCTCCAGCACCGCTCCACTCCACCGAAAAGGCCGGGCCCTGCTCCTCAGAACCGCTTCCTGTTTCTCAGCGCATAAAGGTTTAATTTAACTGTTCCTTGGAAAACACCGCTGCGACCCTGTGCCCCGTTCTGGCCATCTCGTCAGCCGTGCTGTACTTTTAGCTCCAAATGGATCAGACAGCCCTGTGTTTCCTAATTTTCTTTGCTGGTAGAGCTGCAGTCCAGAAAAGGAGCCGTTTTCCTTGGGGCACGGCAGCTCCACCAGCCTGCGGCCGGGGAGAGCGGCTCCGCCGCCCAGCCCCTGGCGTTCGGGCCCTCTGGCTGCAGCTGTTGGTGGGTCTGGCCCCTCCGGCGGTGCCAGCAGCCGGGACCAGGGCCAGGACCCATCCAGGGCATCGGTGTTCCGGAGCGAGGTCACCGCGTAGCGTAACTTCTGCTACTTTTCCTCCCAAAGGAAAACACTGTTTTCTTGGCTTGAGGAGTCATGTAAGTACTTGTTCTCACCATGGTGTCCTTGGGAAGGTTAATGGGCAACCCGTGCTGTCCCCAGCCTCTCCGGAGGTGACGCTCTGGGTGAGGGTGGGTGACAGCAGAGGCTGGGGAACGCGGTGGGAAAGGAAAGGGCTTGTTTTAAAACCTCAGCTCCTCAGAATGGGTAGAGCAGTGTTTAACTAGAGGAGAAGTAGCTGGTGCCCCTTGATTCTCTAGGGGAGAGAAAATACCACTTGTTTTTTCCCCTCTCACAGAGGCACACGTACAGCAGGTTGTGTTCTTAGGCGGTGCTCTTAGAAATTCAAGTCCTGTGCATTTTGAAGTAGAAAAATGATATTGCTTTCAGTGATGTTACTTGAGCATTAGGGTTAAGTGCATGCTTGAGTGCTTTATTTAATTGGAGACAAAATTCAAATACCAATAGCTTTGAGCTGCAAATTTGGATACATATTTTAGTCCTAAAACCTCCAGGCTGTGGAGCAGTTGTTCAGCCCATCATGAACATCAGGATGCAGCAGGTATTTCATTCTGATGTGGACCTGGATTTGCTTTGCAGAGTCCCCCCATGCTTGTTGAAGAAGGCAAAGACATGATCTTTTGCATTATTAATAGGTATATTCTGTGTATGTAAAACTGAATACAATAGTCTGTATGGATCAACAGCGCTACCACTGCAGGCAGCAAGGGGGCTGGGGAGAAATACGTGAGGAAGAAATTGTTGTCCTGAGGGTGGTGAGAGCCTGGCCCAGGTTCCCAGAGAGGTGGTGGATGAACCATCCCTGGAGACATCCCAGGCCAGGCTGGACGGGGCTCTGAGCAACCTGAGCTGCTGAAGATGTCCCTGTCATGGCAGGGGGGGCACTGGGAAGGTCCCTTTCAACCCAAACCTGTGATTCTGTGACCATTGCCAATGCATGAGTGGAGTGAAGAGGCTTCCACGAGCCAGGGAGGAGTAAATGCAGCCGCACAGCCTGGAAATCGAGGAGCTGCTGTCTGCGGGAAAGTGTAACAGTCAAAGGCAGAAGGAAACCCCTGCCGAAGCCCAAACCGATCTGCAGCTCAGGAAACAGCCTGGGGAACAAACAGCCTGTTCTGCTCCGCTGCACGTGGGAGCTATGGCAGCTCTTTCGAGTGGGCGAGCAGCGCGGAGGGAACACGAGCGTCTCCGAGCAGCCCCCTCCAGCAGTGCCCTGGAAAAGGGGAAAAAAGGGAAAACAAAGCGGAAAAGAGACTCTTTGCCTGGGTCAAAACGTACCCAGTGATGCCCGGGGCACTGTCAGGGAGAGGGGACGGGGTCCTGGGACCCCCGCTGTCTGGCCTGGCAGAGCACCAGCGCCTCCAGGGGGTTTGGCCTCAAGCAAAACACAGCTATGGAGTTCCTCACAGATGGGGAACATCAGCTTGGCTGCCCTTGGAAAAAGGTCTGGTTTTGTGACCTTTCCTGCGCCAGCCCTGCTCCATCCCCCCTGTGGTCACTTCTGGGGTGTTTGGGGACCCCACGGACTGATCCTGTCACCTCTGCTGGCACCAGCACCCTAAAGGCACAACATGATTGGTCTCTTTCTGGGAAAGTGTTTGAAGATGCAAATAAAAGGTGTTGAAAACCTCTCCCCAAGTGTCCCAGTCGCTGCCTGCACCAGTGAATAAACCACTGCAGGGTCTGCGCTGGTTTTACTACCCAGGCAGTGCTCTGTGTCTGACCCTGTGCTCTGGGGGTCACCTCTGTGCCATGTCGGTTATAAAACACAAAATCTTCCCCAAAGCTTCAACCCGAGCAGCATTTTAAAGCAGGGAAGCTGTACACAGCAAGGCCTCCTTGCGCACCCATGCAGCCAGCATCTGTTTAGATCAACCTGTGATGCAGCAGCTCTCCAACTAATTTTTGAGATGAAGCTTGTCACTGTGTCTTCTCAGCTGCAGCCGCCAGGCCTGAGCTGGAGTGAGGAACCACCTGGCTGCTGCACAGGTCGAGCAGGCAAATACTGCAGCCAAGTCAGAACTGACAGAAACAGTGCGGAAATAACTCAGCATCAGTAGGAGCGCTCCTGCAAGCAGAGGAGAAGCCCAGGCGTCTGCTGGGTGAAGGTGAACGCATCCTGCTGAGCACAAGCTGGGGTTTGCTGTCCTGCCCGGGCAGTCACCGCCTGTCCTGCAGCCGCAGGAGCGATGCGAAGGTCGGAGCCGGGCTGGGAGCGGAGCCTCGGAGCAGGTAACGCCAGTAACATCCTGATGGTCTGCAGCTCTTCGTGCGCTGCCCTGCTCACGAGCAGGTGCTGTGTCTGCAGGGAGAGGCGAGGCGAGGCGAGGCTGCGGCCCTGTCCCGGCTGGGGCCCGGGCGCCCGCTCTGCTCTGCGCCTGGGAAGGGGGAGGACAACCCTGGTCTGGGTGGGGTCAGCTCGGTGTGGGGCTGCAGGGACCCCGCAGCTGTCCCCAGAGGGAAGGGGAGCCCAGAGGGGCTGCAAACATCCCCCACTCGCCAGGCTCCGCCAGCCACCCATGGGCTGCGCGGAACAGCCTCAAAGCATGGAAGCAGCTGAGCTGCAGCTTGGGTTTTGTGACAATTTGTCTTAGAAGGCTGCGCCTCCTCCATCAGGTTGCTTTTTCCCCAGGGAGCCTTGTCCCCCATCACGGCAAAGCCAGCCCGGCTGGGTGCGATGCAGCAAGGTCCAGCTGAGAGCCGGCTTTCTCCATCGCGCTCCTCCCTGCTCCCCAGCCTTGATATTCCTCTCCTGCCCTCTCCTCTCAGCCCATTCTCCTGCAGGCTTTTTAAAGCTGATGCTGCCTAAAAGTAGCAGGAGCGGTGGAAAATACATCTGATGCTATGCAATTCATGTCTTACGCCTTGCAGAGTGTTATCATCTGCTGAATTTTAAAATCGGGCTCCCCACAGTCGGTCTGTGCCTCCCTGCAGAAAGCTGACGTATTGCCCGTGAGACTGTCTGCTTCGCTGCTGGGCTGACCCCGGCACCGGCTGTTCTGTGCCTGCCGGGATGACACCCCATGCCACACATGGTGCTGGTGGCCGGTGGCTAGTGCTGCTGGCCAGTGGCTAGTGCTGCTGGCCGGTGGCTAGTGCCGCTGCCAGGTCCTTCTGCTGGCTCCAGCGCCCTTTGACCAGAGAAAGGCTTTCACGCTTCAAACAGCAAAGGTCTGGGGTTCCCAGAAGGCAAGCTAGCGTGCTTTTGTTAAAGCAGACAAAGGGCAAAATGAAGAGGTGAGAAGCAGAAGGGCTGGTTGCAGCTGGCTCTGCCTGCCCGGCCCTGGGGGATGTGTGTGCTGCCCGTGCCCTGTGGGACACCAGGTCCCGGGAGAGATGCTGGTGGCAGAGGATGCCCCGGCAGAGCCAGGGTCTTTGGGGAGACCCCGGTCACTGCGGTTCAGCATCCCAGAGAGCTGCAAACCTGCTGCTGCTTCAGGACAACTACAGCAGCTACAGAGACTGCGTTATTTTAAACTCACCCACAACAAACTTAAAACCACAACAATTCTTGCTGCAATTACCATATGAAACGCAGAAACAGCCAGTGATGAGTGATGGATGCTGGCTTTTGGGCCAGTTTAAGTCTTTTTTAGAAATCCAAATGCCTTTGCACACCGGGCTTGGTGGGATGCATGGGGTGATGCCCAGTGGGGCAGGAGCAGCAGCTGTGCCCCTGTTCCCCTCACCAAACAGCGTCACACCAGGGTGCAGACCCAGCCAGGGCAGGGGGCCCTGGGCCAGCGGTTCCCCATCGGTGGCCACTGCCCACTATCTCCCTCCGCTCCTCCTCTGACCCACTGCCCTCCCTGCCTTCGGTAGCAAACTGCTGCTCTGGTTCCATCTTCACAGAATCCCAGAATGCCAGGGATTGGAAGGGACCTCGAAAGCTCATCCAGTGCAACCCCCGGAGCAGGAACACCCAGCTGAGGTCACACAGAAGGGGTCCAGGCGGGTTTGAATGGCTGCACAGAAGGAGACTCCACAGCCTCCCTGGGCAGCCTGGGCCAGGCTCTGCCACCCTCACCAGGAAGAAGTTTCTTCTCAAATTTAAGTGGAACCTCTTGTGTTCCAGTTTGCACCCATTGCCCCTTGTCCTGTCACTGGTTGTCACCAAGAAGAGCCTGGCTCCATCCTCCTGACACCATTTATGTATTTTATAATAATGAATGAGGTCACCCCTCAGTCTCCTCCAGACTAAAGAGCCCCAGCTCCCTCAGCCTTTCCTCAAAAGGGAGATGCTCCACTCCCTTCAGCATCTTCATTGCACAACAGAAACAGTGTGTACCTGTCCACAACAGCCACAGCCTGTCATGTTAAAAGTTTTCTGAATGTAAAAGGGATAAACTTCAAAACACCAAGAGCAAGAAGCCTGGGTTTAAAGTCTGACCATCGGCCTCCAGATAACTGGGATTCAGGGCAGTGGTGGTTCCCCGCAGGACCTCGCTGCGATGCTGCAGTAGCTCATTTACTGAATTACATTTTCTAATAGGAGTTACTGGTACTGGAAATACTCCCTCCTCACAACCCGGGGGGATTTCTGAACAATTCCTGCTTTCCAGGACCTGGATGAGCTGGATTTATGTTAATTCACTTCCCAATTTTCCTCTGATTAAAACTGGCACTGAAAGGTTTGGTGCTGCCAGGTGTGCAGCAGCACCGGGTGCTCCCATCACGGGGTGGCCCTGGGGGGACACGGTTCTTTCAGATCCCACAGATGCTCTGGATGTGCTGAGCAGGGTCAGGCTGGGGTAACTGGTGAGAGTCTGGGGATGCTGAGCCCAGCTGTACGGTCAAAAAATGCACCTGAAGCTGCAGGCATCCCTCCCTGTGTCAGGGATGAACAGATGGATGTGTTTCCCTAAACACCTGAAATAAGTAGTTAATATCTTCAAATTACTGATACGTATATTGCCAGGAAAAATATGAGATAAAGTGTTTGCTCTCCTCTGCTCCCAGCCCAGATAAATGTTTGAGTCACCGGGGGATGCTGAAAGCCCCAATTTGTCAGCTCCAAACTGTCCATGGTATGAAAGCAGGGACGTGGGGGCTGGCAAACACCAGCGTGTTGGCCCAGGGCGGGCGGCTCTGGCGTGCCCACAGCACGGCGAGAGGAGAGGCGGAGGGAGATTATTTTATACTCATGTTTATGCTTTTTACACTCCCACATTCTCAGACAGGCACCCAAACCACCCCTGAGCTTCAGACTCCGCTCTGCTGTGTGATGGATGCTGTGAAGGATGCTCTGAGTGCTGCAAAGGATGCTCTGAAGGATGATGCTCTGGATGCTGCTCTGCTGCGTGAAGGATGCTGTGAGGGATGCTCTGAAGGATGATGCTCTGGATGCTGCTCTGCTGCGTGAAGGATGCTGTGAGGGATGCTCTGAAGGATGATGCTCTGGATGCTGCTCTGCTGCGTGAAGGATGCTGCAAGAGTGCCAGGGCTGTGGCTGCATTAGAGACACTGCGAAAGAGAATGGCCCAGGTGACACGGGGTTCAGGATGTGTGACAACCTGGCAGGCTCAGGGACACGTTTTTGGGGCAAGGAGGGGAGTTCAGCTCCTCCAGCCCCAGGTGAAGGAAATTGGGCAATGCCTCCTGCTGCTCCTTTGCCCCAGCAGCGGGCTTGTGTGCTCAAGGGCCACCTCAGCTTTAGGGACAGGAGATCTCCCTTGTCCCTGCTCGGGGCTGGTGCCTGAACCCGGGAATGGAGAGATACCAAGGGAATGCGGTGGTGCCCAGGTGGGTGTTGAGGCTGCCAGGCCGTGGCTCCTGGAGCTCCTCCAGCGACACACGTCTCCTCCTTGTCGGCTTTAATTATGGTGTTCAGAAAGAGTGGAGCAAACGCGAGCATTTCCCCGAGGAACGGGCTTTCAGAGGCTGTTCTCAGGAAAATGGAAAGTCTTTTTTTTTTTAATCTCGAGCTCTGTCGCTGAGCGGTTCGGGAACAGGCGGCTGCAGTGGGGCTGGGCGGGCGCTGGATGTCAGTGTTGATTCACGCAGGGACACGCACACGGGGGGGTCTCAGCCCCCCCGGGCCCCCCCTGCACCCAGCCAAGAGCCCCTGCCCGTGGGGGGTGCTGGCGAGTTCAGTAAAACCAAACGAGGGAACATGTGCTGTGGGATTCTCTCCCGAGGCCGTTGCAGAGATGTCGGGGTGCCCTGTCACCGCTGCCCTGGGCACAGCGCTGCTGGGGCCCCGCGCACATGGCATCCCCTGTTAGCAGAGCCCCAGCTGGTGCCACTGCTGGTCCGCAGCCTCCTGGCTGTCCGCCCCGCCCCTGCCACCTGTCCCCACGCGGGATCGGTTGGAAAGGTGGGCAGGTCCTGAGCAGCCGGTGCAGGACCGCCAGCTGCCGGCTGGGGGCGCGCTGGGCCGCGACCCGCACCCCTGCACGGGCAGCACCCCCAGCCATCGCGGGTGCTCCCGCGGCTCGGGGGGGATGTGACCTGCGGAGATTCAGCCTGCTCGTAATGAAATTGTTGTCCTGAGGGTGGTGAGGGCCTGGCCCAGGTTCCCAGAGAGGTGGTGGCTGAACCATCCCTGGAGACATCCCAGGCCGGGCTGGACGGGGCTCTGAGCAACCTGAGCTGGTGGAGATGTCCCTGTCATGGCAGGGGGGGCACTGGGGGCGCTGGGAAGGTCCCTTCAACACAAACCATCTGTGATCCTTTGAGATGGGCACAGAGGAGCCGGGCGCTGCTGGGCCCCCTTGCCTGCGATGCTGCCGGGGGTCCCCTCACGCCCAGCCCTGGCAGGGGACACAGCAGCACTCGGGCAGTGCTGGGCTGGCAGCCACTCACGGGACCATGGAACCGTTTTGATTGGAAAAGCTCCTCAAACTCATCGAGTCCAACCGTAGCCCACCCCTGGCACTGCCCCGTGTCCTGAGAACCTCATCTGTCTGTCCAACCCCCAGGGATGGTGACTCCAGCACTGCCCTGGGCAGCCTGTTCTGGTCTTTCTCTGCAGATCTCACCTGCCAAGGCTGCCCTGCGAGGCTGAAAAAGAGCCCAAAACAGCCCACACGGGTTGGAATGGGACTCAGCAGCGTGAACTTGCAGCCCCAGAGCCCGGCATGGGGATGGAGATGTGAATCACACGATTCTGTCATTCTGGCTGGGAAACATCCAGCTTCGCAGCCAGGCAAGTGTCTCCTAAATAGGCATTCCCACTTCTGCTTCATTCCCAGGTGGTACTGGAAATCAAAGTTAATATTTCAAGGTATGCTGGCGCATACACAAAGTATGCCTTGAGTTTTCTCTGCCTTTCTGTTTATTTTAAATCCTGAATTGTCCTAAATGAAAAAGTGCTTTACTCACTTGTGCAGATTAATTTGGAGACCTAGAGATAACAACACTTTACAAATTTAGCATGTATTTCTCAGTTCAGGCTGGTACCCAACTAGGAAACAAACACAGTCATTGCTTTTTTTCTCCAAGGTCCTCCAAAGCTCAACAAGAAAGCTGTGGAAAAAAAAGAAAGAATGAAAGGCTGGTGAAATCCTGGGTAGGGGAAGGCTCTGCAAGCCGTGGCACACGTGGAAATTTGGCTTTTGCCTCATTTGTGTTGAGGTCACGCGTGCATCGGAGCAAACGTGGGCAGCTCCCCGGGGTCAGCAGCACGGGCACGGGCTCGGGGGCCGGAGGGGCCGACACGTGGTGCCCGGTGCCGTCCGCCCTGCGCTGGGCACTGAACTGTGCTTTGGTATCCTGCTCACGGTACTTTAAGGCACATCTGTGGGGGTGCCAGCTTGCTCATGTCCTGTTCCCACCATCTTAAACAGCAAATACTTTGTATTTCCACACTGGCGTGGGGAGGATGCAGAAAGAGAATGAATATTTGCAGGAGTTTCTGTAATTACCATGAATCACTGCAGCATTTAAAATACTTGTCCTGCCTTGGGTAAGGCGAATCATCTGCCGCGGTCAGATATCAGCATTCCAGCCGGGTAGCGGGACGGAAGGGCTCCGGCGGTGGGAATGAAGCGGCAGACAGCGTGTGCTGGCAGCTGCGAGGGATGTGGTGGAGATTGATGGTGGCAGCTGGGGAGGCCGGAGAACGGCAATTCCCAGGTGTCCCCCCGCACCGCTCCCCTGCCCTCACCGCGGAGCTTCAGCGCCTTGGGCTCTACAGGAGCCCAAAACCGCCCTGGGTGGCAGCTGGAGAGCGGGGAGAGCCCCCCAGGAGGACACCGGGGACATGGGGGGTCCCTCCTGCCCCCAAAGCGTGGCTGAGGAGCCTGGGATGGCACGTGGCACCTTCACCCTGCCCGTGTGCCTTAGGGCACCCGGGGACCAGCCATTCCCACACGAGGTCCTGTTCCCAAACCCTGCCTGTGGGGGAACGGTGCACCCGGTGCTGGTCCAGCCCAGCCCGGGCAGCGCTCACATCCCTCCCTCACCCCTCAGCAGCTCCGCTGAGACCCGCGTCCCTCACCGAGCCCTCCGGACATCACCTGAGTTGGTATCTTGTTAAACAACTTCTGCGTTCCTCTGTGTTCCATTCCCCGGTCCAGTTGGGGAATGGATTGTTACGAGACGATGTAAGGCCCGAAGTCTTTATTGTCACTGTCACTTTGCTCCTGGCTATGACATCTGTGAGGTCTTTAAAGCCGTCCCTCTCCCCAGCTCATGGCTTTGAGAACTGCAGCCACTACCAGGGCTGGTAATTGCTGCTTCGCACCCAGCAGCATCACATTAATACATATGTCCTCAGCACGGAGCTCACACATTCCTCCTGGTGAGAGGAAGCCTCTGACAGCAGAGGAAAAAGAATAAAGCCAGAAATGATGGGCTCGTAAAAAGTTCTCCCTGCAGGGTCAAATATCCATGTTGCAGGGAAGCAGGGTATTTTCTAGGCACTGCGGGATGGCTGTGTGTGCAAAGGAATCCTGTTCGCAGACTGAGAGCCCACCAGGTACAAGCAGAAGTTCCCATGCCCCTGCACGTGTACAAGAGACACAGAACACGCTGACCTGCTCTTTGGTGCATTTCAGGCACTATCCATCTGTCAGCACCCTGCACACACCCGGCGTTTGTGTACCCCAGTTGAAAATAGGTTTATTCACATGTGCCCCTCGTCTGGACAGGCGTCCTGCCTCCTCTCCACCCAGGGAAGGTTTGGGCACGGCCAGGCTTGGCCAACACATCTGCACAGGAGATTGGGGACGGGGGGACCCCCAGGACCCTCCCGCTGTCCCAGGGTCCCGGGCAGGAGCCGGCGAGACCTGCATCTCGGGGCCCACAAACCACTGGCCAGTGAAACACGTAAGGGAAGGGACTGCAAAGAGGATTGTGGGGGGCAAGGAGACAGGTCTGCGAGCACCTCGCTTTCTGTGGGCACAGGGTGAGTTTGGAAAAAACAACGAGAAAATGCCCCGCACCAGTGAGATCGCGGAGAGGTGGTAAATCTGGAGGCAGGGACGGGGATTAATGGGAAATAACGTGGGTGGAAGCGGAGACAGGCTGGTGACATTTCACCCTTCGAGCCCTTGCTGACCCCACCTGCCTGCTGCGCTCGTCCTTGCCCAGGGAGCCTGCTGTGCACAGACACCAGGGTCTCCAGTTCTGCCCTGCGTAATCTCCAGCACCCGCGGTTCCCAATATACGTTTGTCTTCATTGATCGTGTGGACTCGTTACAGCTCTTCCCCGAGTTCCTCAAACCCCCCTTCAGCTGGCTGTAAGGCCGAAGGGGATAACGCCAGCACGGCGCACGTTCAGGTTTAGGTTTTTGCTCCGAATTGCTGTTACGAACCTCGTCGTGAGGATGTTTTTCCAAACCCACCTGTAGCATCTCTTTCGCACAGTGAGCCCCAAACACTGACCCCACAGAGGCCCTGCTGTAAGGACTTGAAGACAACAAGGTCTGATTGGTGTTTGGTTTAATGAAAAGCTGTCGTGACGCTATACAGTTGAAAAGCTCTCGGTTAATCCCAGGAGGTATCCAGGTATCTGGTTTTTGGTCCCCTTCTTCCTTCTGATGGCTTCTTTCTTCCCATGGATATCACATTTTATCTGCATTCAGATTATTGCAGGATAAAAACCAGTCTGGTTGGTTTAATTTAAAGTGACAGACCTTATCACACAGTGTCATCCTGTATTTCCAAGAGCAAAAAAGAGAAATAGAGTGAGAAAATGGGAAAGAAAAAAATTCATTTTAATACTCCCTGGAGATGCTGTAAGATGAGCTGTGACACGGGGGTAATTTGGGAGACGTGGAGCCAGCGCTGGGCTCTGCTCAGCGTCAGCGCTCCTGAGCAGCACGTTGTGAGGCTGGGCCGGCTCTGCTTCAGGGATTCATGGAATCGGCGAATCGTAGAATCGGTTTGGTTGGAAAAGAACTTTGAGAACATCGAGTGCACCCATAACCCACCCTGGCACTGCCCCATGTCCTGAGAACCTCATCTGTCTGTCCAACCCTGCAGGGACGGTGACTCCAGCACTGCCCTGGGGGGCGGACGTGCTGTGGGACAGGGGGAGCGTACAGGGTCTTGTGAAAAGATGGACCCAGTTGCAAAGATACAGTGATTTCAAACCGGGCCCATCTTTTTGAAACACCCTGTATTCTGGGATCGCACGGGATTTGTTCTGAGATGTTCAGGGAGGAACTGAATGTGAGGAAAGGGATGGACAGAGGTGATTTAGGGAGAACAAACATGGGGAATAGCGGGGTGGGGGGACAGAAAGGGCCGGTCCTGTGCAAGCGGTGGGTGGTTGGTGGGTTTGCGTGGTCCTGCCTGTCCCACAGCCTGTGCCCTGGGCCGGGGGACCCTGGGGCAGCACCGGCCAGGCTGTGAGCGACGCTCCCACCGCAGCAGCTGGAGGGGAGGCACAGACCCGGGAGCGTGCGTCTGTCCGCCTGCACTCCTGTTGTAACGTGCTTCTGCAGAGGCAAGGGAGTTCAACGACCTTTGCAAAGTCAGCTCAGTGAGGGAGTTTGGGATTTGAGCGTCACTCTGTGCCCAGAGGATGCGGAGCAGCGTCCTCCAGCAGCCAGCCTGTTCTGGGGGGCTGCCGAGGGCCTCGCGTCCCAAAGAACGGCGTCAGGAAATGGTTTTATCAATAGCTCCCTTTCTGGTGCAGGGGGGAGCGCCTCCTCCAGTGAACTGCACCTGCGCTTACCTTCGACGTGCATCTGATGAGAGAAAACTTATTTTATTCTGCAGAAAGAAAAGAGAAAAATAACCTTATTTGGGGAATATCCTTTTTTAATTACTGAGAAAAAAAGAGCCTCACACGGCAAAGAACTTGATTAAAGGAGAAGATTCTTGAGAGGGAAGACGATTGTGCTTAGAAAACAAGGGTTTTTTTCCTCTTTCTGCAGAAGTTTAAAAGCTGAAAAGAAAGCTTTCATCATGGGCAAGCTCCTCTACCCCCAGAAGGAAAGGAAGTTATAACATTGCCTGCTCCGGCATGAACTCCCGTTCCTGGGTCTCTGGGGCTTTTCCAGGGCAAGTGGGTGCTGGGGACATCACAGGGTGCTGGGGACATCATGGGTTCAAACCGGGCCCATGGGGTGCTGGGTACACCATGGGGTGCAAACCCCATGGCAGCCTGCGAGCCAGCAGCATGGTTAAGCCAAAATGTAAGTGCTGGGGGGAGCAGGGGGCACCCAAGCTGTGCAAGGAGCGACAGTAGAGACCCAAAGGGATTTGGGGTGTTTTCTAACAACCCCCGCGAGAATACACAGCATTAAACTCAAAAAACATCTTGTGCTGGAATCAAACAGGGATTTTCCTTGCAGGTAAAGGAGGACTTTGTACACAATGTTTTCCTGTGAGAGACAGATAAAATAAATCCCTCGGTATCTTCTGGCATTATTTTTCTGCTGTTTTTTAAACGATGCATCAGTGCTGAAGCGGAAGAGGTCGGTGCTGACACCGGCTCCTCCCGCAGCAGCGATGCCGGAGCCGGGCTGGGGCGGTGGGGGTGGCAAAGCCCCGAGAGCCCGTGCTATGGGAGCGGCGCGGGGGGCTGTCCCTGCTGGGGGGCTGCCCCCTTGCTCCGGGGGAGTCCAGCAGCTCTTTGGCGTTGGCCACGCTGGGCGGATGGGGCAGAAAGGGTTTTTTGCCAGCACCGACTGGATCAGTGATTTTTGCAGTGGGCTGGGGGCCAGGCCGGAGGGGCCCATGGGGAGCCCTCCCTGCCCCCCCGGGCTGCCTGATCACTGATGAGACTGTCACAGTTTTAAAGCAATTTGGCCAAAAGGATTTTAAGCTCGGAAGGGATCTTACATGTATCCCTGTGACATTTGACATGCTAATCTTATGGAAATAGATTAATTACAAATGCTATTTCTGTAGGCTTAACTTACTATCATAAGGTCACTGCTAAAGGATAAAAGCAGATGAGATTGTGCTGAATAATAATGCAAACCACAGGATTTCTCTGAACCACCAAGCAGCGAATTACAAGTTTCATGGGAGGAGGACAGGGCGGGAATGACGGGGGAGCTGCAGCTCCTCCTGCCTCCAGTGCTTCGGTGGTTTTGGAGCATTTTGGGGATGCTGTGGACAGGTCTGACCCATCAGCAGGAGCTGGGCAGGAGGGAGGAGCGGTGTTTGGCTGTGGCCAGGGACAGTCACAGTCAGTAAATGTACAGCTTTGTCACGTTTTCTCTCCCCAGTTCCAGGAACAGCGCAGGCAGGTGAGCGCTAACATTGGCTCCATCACCGGAGCAGACGACGCAATTTGCTTTTAGTCGTTTCCACGTGGGTTTATCCGTCGCTCTCGCCGCGGCAGCGTGTTGCCGTGGGCATGGCCACGTGTGCGCAGCGGGCACGTGAGGGGCACCGCGCAGCCACCCTGTGCCGGGCCGATGGGGACACGGGGACAGCCTGGGACCCCGCAGCAGGACCTTGCTGGGCCCCAGCGCCCCGTGGTGCTGCCCTCCAGCCCCGCTGGGAAAACTCCCTCTTGCAAGCACCGCCTGGGCATGTTTGCCATCCACCCCGTATCCCCAGCCCCTGACTGATCTGGAGATGATGGAGCCCTGGGGGCTGCCCCAAGCACCGCAGCGCTGACGTGGGGCTGGTGTCTCCATGCACCCAGAAGGATGACGCCTGTCCTGTGCCGCAGAGGAGCAGCCACGGGAAGCAGGGGATGAACTTCTGGCAGGGAAGCTCCTCGCAACGGCTGCCCGTGGCTCCCAAAGCCTCCCAACGCGGGGACGCTGCCGCAGGTGGGCTGTTCCTCTGCTCTCCGCCTGTCAGTCGCTCAGAGATGCGAAGGAAAATGCATGTGGCCAGGACAGTCTGTCTCACAGAGGGGTGTTGGTGGAGCTGTGACAGTGACACCCTGCCTGAGAAATGCTGATGCTCTTTCAGAAAATCAGAGTATGTAGAATGCACAGGTACCTGCACAACACTGGGTGCTCCTGGAGCAGGAAAACAGGGCACGGATGGGGGAACGCATTCCCAGCTTGCTGTCAGAAACCCGTCTGGTCCTCACAGCAGCGGGAGCAAAGTACTCACCTGGCTCTGCTGCGGAGCCGGGGCCGGGGTGCGCAGGGAGATGTGCAGGGTGGGTGTGCTGGGAGCCCCTGCCTCCTCCAGCAGCATCTCCCGGGCTTCCCACCAGCCCCGCGGGCAGCGCCAGCTTCCACCACTCTCCGTCTTTTCTAAACGAAATACGGAAAACCAGACATGACACCCTGCATTTCCTCGGAGATGATCCCTTGCCCTGTGCTGGGACCGCGGGGTGCAGCGGTCCTGGAGCTGGGGGGTCCTGGAGCCAGAGGGTGCAGGGGCAGAGCTGGAGGGGTATTTATTGCATGTTGTGTGTTGGCATGGCTTTCCGGTTTGTGGGACACCAATGAAACACTTCCTCTGATTCACTGTGCTTGTGCATTACTAAAATCATCCCAAAGGGGTGCGGGAAGCTGCCCCGTGACGGTGACGGGTTGTGCCTGTGACCCTCCGCTGGGATCACGGCTGACCTGACGCTCGGGCTTGGGAATTAAACCGGGGGCAGGTAAAGGTTCCCTTCGACCGCCCGGAGCCTCCCAGGCCCCAGAGCCGCCGAGCAGCCCGCGGTGCCCGGCAGATGGCAGCAAAGCTCCGCCGGAGCGCCTGCCCGGCCGGACGGCAGCGCCGGCCGCGCACCGGACCGCGCTCGGCCTCCCCGAACCGCGCTGAACCGCTCCAAAATGTGCTGAACCTCTCCAAAACGCACTGAAACTCCCCAAAACGCACTGAGTCTCCCCAAAACGCACTGACCCTTCCCAAAACGCACTGACCCTCCCCAAAAGGCACCGAGCCTTCCCAAAATGCATTGAGCTTTCCCAAAATGCACTGAACTTCCCCCAAATGCACTGGACCTCTCACAAACGTGCTTCTCGCACGTCCTGCTAGACGGGGAGACTGTGCCTTTGCTCGGTGTCCCCATTGTCACCGCAAGCCTGAGCAGGAAAGCAGCCCGTGACAAGGAACCCGGATTGGTGGCACCTGCTGCTGCTGGGCAGCATGGAGCCACCTGGGGGGATCACTCAGCTGGTTTCAATGGCAGCTCCTGATCTCCCTTAAACTTGGCACGGAGCAGATTTGCAACTTAGCAGCCAAGCGCTGGCAAGAATTTTCCACAGCAAGCAGCTCTGGGAGATGAAAAGGCGTTTTCAGCAGCACATGACTCTCCCTGGCTCTTTGATAGCGTAAGGTAAGAAGGTGTTTGTGGATTGATATCAGAGTACTTGCAGGGAGCTACACAGAGCAGGGCTGACTGCGGTGGGGATTAGGATTTGCAGCAGCAGGTACAGCCAGAAATCACCAGCAAAGGCAGCTAGTGTGGTTCTACTGGTAACGCTCCCATGTGAAGTGTTGCTGCCCAGCCCAGGGTCACACAGGTGTTCGAGCAGAATCCTGCTGCCCCGGAAAAAAACAAGAGCCGAGCTGGGGGCTCGGGTATGTCCGTGAGGCCCCTTTGGGGTGGGGATGGACGTGGGCTGGGGGTCCCGTGAGCCGTGCTCATCCTTCACCCTCACTGGGGCACCCGCAGGAGCACCCGGAGCTGGGGCTCAGCGCCGCCGGGCGTGCGTGCGTCAGGAACGGGGGCACCGCTCCGGGGTTGAATTGCAGAGATGTGCTTTTCCTTACAGCAAAGAAGTGAGGGTAATGGAAGAGGATCTCATTTGGCAGGAAGGATGCTATTAGCTTCAAAGAAGGTTCTAACAAGAGTAGGAAAAATAGCCGCTTCCACTGGTAATAATTACAGATACTTGATTTCTCTCCATTTTAACATTTTAATGACTTTTAAAGCAGAATCAGTTTGTTGCACTTTTTTTTTTAAATTTCAGAACATCTGAAACCTGGAAAGGTTTTTTTGCCAGGTCTCTTGTTTTCTTAGAGGAGGAAAAAAAAAAGAAGGAAAACACGAACTGAGATGTAGAAATAATGCTTCTGGAAAAGCACTAGTGAGAAGTGACAGCAGAACGATGTGATTTGGGGGTTGCGCTGCCTCCCTCTGCCGTGGGTGATGAGACACCAGTGTCCCCGTCCCATGGGGGGACCCGGGTGTGTGTCCCCAGGATGGGACACCTGCGTTTCCCCAGAGCACAGAGCTGTGGTGCTGGGGCAGGGACCCCCCCGGTGCTGCCCATGGGACCCGGTCATGTCTCCCACAGTTGCCAGGGGTTTGGTGACAATTTGTTGTTCCTGTTTGGGACTCACGGTCAGGGTTTTCCATTCCCACCCACAAGGGGCCTCGTGCCGTGTGGCTGGAGGAGCGCTGGCGATGTCCTGCCCGGCACGGGGGTGCTCCAGAGCCCGTCCCTGTGCTGCCCGTTCCCCTGCCCCATCCCTGGTGCCGTTCTACCCCTTGGAAATATCTACTTAGATTTTGTTCAGGGAAAAAATGTGCAGTGCAGGATGAGATAAATATTTCTAATTACCTGATAACGAAGGATTGCGTGATAGAGGAAAACCGTGAGGCACAGGAGTTGCTATTAGTGTGACATTTCAACCCTATTAGTCAGATTAAAAATTAGATGCACGGTGTTGCTGAACAAGTCAGAGTCAGAAAGTCAGTGCATAAATGTCCCTGGGAGGGTGTAAACAGCATTGTGTGGAGGAACATGGCAAACAGGTGCGGGACGTGAGGACTGGTGAGCAGGACAAGGGACACGCGCAGGTCCCAGGCATGGCACTGGAGATTTGTGTCTCCATACCCTGGGGGAATGGGAGTCTGTATGGCCTGTAATGATTTTGGATAAAGCTGCTAAGGCTCGCGTTGCCCCCGGCAGCATCCTGCCACACACAGGACTTTATGGTCCCTGTGTCCTGCTGTCAGACGGACACCTAGAGATGCTCCCAGTGTCCGCCCACATCCCATGCCATGACCAGCACCCCGGGGTGCCGGGTCCCCCGGGGGAGCGGCTGTGACCAGGCTGTGGATGTGGGTATCTGCATGGCCAACATCTGCACGTGGTCAGATAGTTCCCACCCCACTTAAAAACAGGGTTGACGATGATCAGCCGTGGAAAGTGCTCCAAGAGTGACTGGTCCACACAGCCCATGGCTGGGGTGTTCATCCTCCCAACGCGTGCCATCCCTCAGGCTAACGTGAGGAAGGAATCGTTGGCCCTGAGGGTGGTGAGGGCCTGGCCCGGGTTCCCAGAGAGGTGGTGGCTGAACCATCCCTGGAGACATCCCAGGCCAGGCTGGACGGGGCTCTGAGCAACCTGAGCTGGTGAAGATGTCCCTGTCATGGCAGGGGGGGCACTGGGGGAGCTTTAAGGTCCCTTCAACCCAAACCATCTGTGATTTTATAATTACCAGGGTGTATCTGCCCTCGCTGCCCTCCTCTGGGATCAAGGCACAGCCGAGAGCTCGCCCTGGGCAGAAACCACCCTGTCGTGTGCTGTTTGTGAGGTGGCAGGGCAGAAAATAAGATTGACTTGCTCTAGAATTAGGATTTGATCACAAACAAATTGGCTCCTTCGTTGCCTCTTTTGCAGGAGCCAGGTTTACAAGATCATGTATATTAATAAACTCAGATCTCTCTAAAATGTGATTACAAAACCCATGTTTGTGATTCATTTTGTGCAGTATAATTTGACAGTCTCTGAGCAGAAGCACGGGTAAGAATTGTGTATTTCAGGGACAAGGTTCGGGTGGAAAACTTCCCAAGTCCTTTGGCAGCTGGCTGCGGCCTTTGGATCAGCAGAGCGCTGCTTTTCCATCACATCCCTGCCAGACTTAGAGTGCTAAAAGTAGCCTTTTATGTCCCCCAAGAAGGCTCAAGATTTGCTGTGTGTCAATAAGCCAGCGGGGCTGCCGCTGCCCGCCTCTGTTTGAGTGTCCTGGAGCTTTCCTCCCGATTCCACCTGTGCGAGAACCCAGAGAAAAATCCCGAGAAGGGCAGAAAATGGGTATTTTTGCTGCTAGAGCAGCTGGGATGGGAGCTGGTGGAGGAGGCCACGGCAGCTGAGGTCCAGCGGCTGACAGGGACCGAGGACACGTCTTGGCCTTCACCATGGGGGTTGGTGCCCGTGAGTGTCCCTGTGACTGCCCCGTGCCCCCCGTGCCCTGTAACGGGGGGAACAGCCATGGGAAGGTGCCTTTGTGGCTTGGGTAAATCACCAGTGACATTCGCTTCCTGAACTGAGGGGAAAAAAAAATAAAATAGCTGCCTGGCCATCAAACCTGGCAGAGATATTTATTATTTTTTTTTTCTAACTTCCTGCACGTTTCCTATGGAAAAGGCAGAAACGGTGACACTGAGTACTTGCTACGTCATTAATATTTAACAGCTTGCCATAATAAAATATTTAAGCTCAAATATATTGATTTTTAGCACTTTAATACAGTTGCAGCACGAACGGGATTAGCAAGGTCTCATATGCAGTGCTTTAATTAAATCCATAAACCACACTTTTTTTAATAAACTTGCGCGGGGAACTTAATTGTAAATAAACGCCTCCAAATAGGCGGGATGTTTGTGTGAACAGGAGGCTGTGCAGGGCCTGGGAGGTTGGTGTTTCACTCCAGCGTGTCCAGGCTTGCTGGGGGGGACCTCGGTTGACATTTTGCCCCCTCCAAGCGTGTACCTGAGTGTTGCCCTCGAGAAAGAAATAACAAGTGTTTTAGCTAGAAATAATAAGAGTTTAGGCAGAGGTTCTGTGTTTTGCCGACTCGGTGGGTTCAAAAGTCCCTGCCGATCCCTGCACAGGGGCTGGTCAGCCATCAAAAACAAGAGCTGGTGGGGTTTTTTTCCTATTTTATTCCTCTTTTGAAAATATTTCTGTGGTGTTTGTTTGCAACGCCAGCCTCTGTCTCTGCAGAGGCTCCCCAGGTAACTGCTTTGGTTGGCACAAGATTCGAAGCCGATTGCAGATTGTTGGGGGTTTTTACACCGCTTTGTGGGAAATGGTTGGTTTCTGCAGGCTGGGAAGCTGGAAAACAGCAGCAGGTGAGTCCCAGGGGCTGAGCCGGGCGATGGGCGACACGTTGGGTATTTGTCGTGGAAAATAATTAAATAGCGCTGCTGGAAGAACCTGATGAAGAGAGAAACCACTGTGGTCTTCACCAATAAGACTTGACACCTTGGTGTGGTGACGCTTGACTCTTTTGGTTCAAAGTTGCTGAAAGCAGAATTGGTTAAAACGAAAACCCAGCAGCTCGTCCCTGCTTGTCCTGTGCCCCCGTCAGGCATTGGCTGTTTGCGGGGAGGGGGCTCTGCCCTCTGGGACTGAGATTTCATAGTCAAAATTGGCAGTTTGGGGAAGTGTTTGGTGCTTTTTTTTTTTCCCCCCCAAATATTAGTAAGAGAAGATCAAAATATTATTTGTATATGACAATATTATATAATCAACGCACACGTGTTTATATACACATCCAGTTATGTTGTTACTTTGCAGGAGGTGTAGCCATTCCCTTTTTCCCGTCTCTGTCCCATCACTCTGTGCCTGTTTCGCCTGGCTGGCGGGACGGGCAGTGCTGTGTCTCATCACAGATATCGCTTGTGCACGTGGGCTTTGCGTGAGGGTGTCGCTTGGGCAGTACCTGCCAACAAAGAATCATAGGATTATAAAATCGTGGAATAGTTTGGGTTGGAGGGACCTTCCCAGCTCCCCCAGTGCCCCCCCTGCCATGACAGGGACATCTTCACCAGCTCAGGTTGCTCAGAGCCCCGTCCAGCCTGGCCTGGGATGTCTCCAGGGATGGTTCAGCCACCACCTCTCTGGGAACCTGGGCCAGGCTCTCGCCACCGTTATTGTAAAAAAAAAAAGTGAAAGAACAACCAGCCAAACAAAAAATCCACAGTGTTTTCCTTTTTATACGTTTCATACATCAAAGGCTTTGGCTCCATACTTCCTTCAGTCCTGTTTGTTTAAAGCATCCTGATTTAGGGCACCGATTCCCTTGTGCATCTTGGTGTCCTGCCAACAGCCCTGTGAGCAGAGGCTCCCCACGGGCTGCCGGCGGGGAGGTGGAACATATTTCAGGTGTAATGGGCAGAGCTCGTTACGGGCTCATGCGCAGTCTGGAGCGAGGCCTCTCCAGCTGCTCCCGCTCGTGGGTTCATGGTGTGGGGTTTGCCAGATGTTGAGCAGAGGCTGGTCACAGCTCTCCCTCTTATTTTTTCCCCCCAAGGATGGATCTGACAGCCCCAGGATTAAATGGCCCGGTGCTGCCCCACTGCTCCTGCCGCCCCAGGGGAGATGCCCAGATTTTTCCCTGGAAGTCCCAGTTGTCCGTGATACTGCAGCAGGAGCATTGCCTGCTTGGCATCCTCCCCAGGAGCACTCGGAGGCACCAAGACCTATTTAAATGTCTCATTTTATGCCCAGATGTGGGTCAGCCCTGAAACGGAGGTGGCCGAAGGGCAGGTGGGACTGGGGCAGTGGCTGCAGGTACCCGTGGGTGCTCTTGGTGTTTGAGATGTGGAGCTGAGCTGGCTCCACTGAGCTGGCTGGAAGCTGTGGGTTTGGCACCGCTCGGGCTGAGCTCCTGCTCGAGTTTCCCTCCTCCCCACGCAGCCTCCAGCAAACCAGGCTCAGCGGGAATATTTGTTATTGCTGCTCTTGGAGGTTTTTTTGCCTTTGCACTTATGCAACTTAAAAATGCTGAAACTAATTTAGCCTCCCACATTTATTTTCACCAAGTTCCTGAGTGCCCAGGTTGCTTTGCCAATTACCTTCAGCTCAGGGAGATATTTTCCCATGTAATTAAAGGAAACAAGGAGAAAGCAGCCTGAGGCAGCCCAGACTGGAGCAGTGTGAGCAGGACTGGGGCAGACTGGGCTCAGCCCCTTTCCCTGGGGCTGCAGGGGCTGGACCGGTGGCCACTGGTGTCCGGGGACCCGCTGCAGGTCGGGTGCTGCGGTGATCCCATCAGCAGGATGCTCTCAGGAAGGGACGGAGATCTTGCTCAGATGCCTGACCAAAAGAGTTTCCCTCCTTGAGTGTGACCTAAAGACTGGCTTGTACCCATGGCTTAAGCTCCCAAAACCCTTCCTGGATGCTGGGGTTTTATTTTAGCATTTTCTATCCCAACTGTGGGTGTCTGGGAGGACATTACAAGCCAGCCGTTGGAATCCCACTCATATCTTCCCATGTTGTATCTTAATACCATTAGAAAAAAATCTTCTAGCATAAATAAGTGGAATGGCACCTACATGGATGCAGAGTCCCCTGGCTTTTTGTGACACATTACACATTTGTTTTATCTCTCTGCTTTGCAGTGCTCAGCTTCATGCAACAGCCAGCTGGGGTTGGGAGGGGAGGAAAATAGAAAAAGGGAGCAAAACTTTATTGTCATTGTTCATCTTGCTGCTATGACTTATTTTGACTCTAAAAATGATGTTTCTGTTGGAAATGCAGTGATAGGGTGGTTGCCAGAGCAGAAGATAAAGCGGTTTGCAGCCCCACGGTGTGACAGCCCAGGTGGTGCTGGGAGGGCAGGACGGTCGGACCCTTTGGGGAGGGGACATCCCGGGGGTGCAGCAGCAGCGTCCTGCCCTGCAAGGCATGGGGTAGAGAGTGGTGACCTGTGCCAAAATAGAGCCATAGCATCACAGGAGGGTTTGGGCGGGAAAGGATCTTCAAAGCCCCCCCAGTGCCCCCCCTGCNGAATCTCCCTCCTTTAGTTTAAAACCATCACCCCTTGTCCTATCCCAACAGGCCCTGCTCAACAGTCTGTCCCCATCTTTCTTGTGGGTCCCCTTTAGGTACTGGAAAGCTGCTATAAGCTCTCCCCAGAGCTTCTCTTCTCCAGCTGAACAGCCCAGCTCTCCCAGCCAGTCCCACAGCAGAGCTGCTCCAGCCTTGGGTCGTTCCTGTGGCTCCTCTGGGCTGGTTCCCGCAGGTCCATGTCCCTGTGATGGTTGGGGCCCCAGGGCTGGACGCAGCACTGCAGTCGAGCTCTCACCAGGATGCAGCGTGTGCCCAGCTGGCAATCCGTGTGTAGACAAATGTGCAAATGACTAGACTGGGAATGTACAGAACTGACTGTTCACAAAAAAAAGGAAAAGGAACAACTGTACAAAATCACATTTTTTAGACTCGCTGTGGCCAAGAGCATCTTCTGGTTTAATGTGATCATTTATAATCTGAAGGCAGAAGTCTCATGCAATTTGATTTACATGAAACAAGTAAGAAATAAATTTTATGAAGCTGGAGAACTATGAAATGTCAAACGCAAATGAATTGCCTGGAAGGAAAGGTGGTCTGGGACTTACGGCTGGTACCTGCATGTCCCCGTGGCTGGTCCGGAAAGTCGTCCAAGGCGGAATTAATTAGTGGTGCTGAGCACTGTAAGTGTACAGATGGTGCTATAGGCAGGTAATATTTCCTTTATTATTATCTACTGAGCCCAGGTAAGTGAAGATGAAATATATGAACCCGGTGGCACTTTCACATCTGATATCGGTGGAATTAGTCAAAGATTAGTAAGTGTTTCCCATGGAGTGCAGTTTCTGAGACTCGCTTACCCTGTCCCTGTGCAGCCAGGGCAAGCAAGCTTTATATTAAGTGCAGGGAAGAGCGCAAGAAGGGTGCAACAACGTTTGCCTTTTATATCCTAAGCTTTTATTTCTGCAGGTCTTTTCAGTATCAAATTTTGATGAAGTACCAGACTATCTTTTGCATATGACTTTAGGCAAGTTATGTTAGCCACAGCCGTGCTCCATGGAGTGACTGTGGAAATATGCAAAATAAATGTTATGAAAGCAACACGATTAAATTTTCTGACGGTGGTTGCCAACATGTTCAGAAATGCATGAAATGAATGCGAATTGTTCATTGTTCTGTTATCTGTGTCAGGTTGCCAGGGAGGGGGGGGAAAAATATTTCCTGAAAATTAAAATAATTTTTCAATATGTTAGATAAATATCAGTACTCCTGAAGAGGTGTTTGAGCAGGCACGAGCAATATTTCAATTAAAAAAAGATGGAGAGCTTAATGGAAGGGCTGTGCGGCTGCTTGCGGGTGGGAGGATGCTCAGACCCGCTGGGTGCTCAGTGGTGCTGCTGGCGGGGATGGGCTGGGGGTCCCTCGGCGGCGGGGGTGGCGGGGGTGTCCCACCATGCGGAGAGGACACGGGTCATCTCACGTGTGAAAACGTATCCCAAACTGGCCTGGGCTCCTGTAACCCCAGCAATATAAACCTAAAAATCTACTTTTCAGTACATTTCCATCCAAGAGTGGAGTGCTCGTGCTCCTGATGTCCGAATGGGGTCCTACGGGGGAAAACACGGGGGAAGCCAAAGCTATTTGCCCTTCAGCTGCTGTTTTGCACTAAACATGTCTGATGTGCTGCCAGTCTGTATTATTTCTTTTCCCATGAATAGCCAGCTAAACCTCAAATGCATCAAAACTGGAAGTGAATTTTGAATGCGGCACAACGTTTTATATGCAGTGCTGTACCGTCTGTAATTTGCTTGGCCCGAAGCGGAGAAATATCTTGTCTGCTGCACTGAAAATAAGGCAAAGATAATGCCAGGATTTTTTTCTTTATTCTGGATGATGGATGCTAAGCTCGCTGGAAACCCGTGGTGTAGCCGTGCTCAGTAGCACCCAGAGGTCTGAACAGCCCCAAGCGCTGTGCCAGTGCGCAGCGTGGGAAGGATGCGGCCATGTATAGGTGGGAATAGCATAAGGTCCCCAGGAGTGATGGGACATGACCTGTACCAGCCTTGGGCAGCATCCTGAGAGGAGACAGGCCACCTGTCCTGGGAGGGAAGTGCTGCGAAACTCTTGAAATGTTGATCAGTAATGCAGAGGAGGAAGCGAGTGCCCAGGGAGGGAAGCCAGAGATCCAGCCCTCACCACCATGTATGTGCTGGCTGCCTCATTTTTCTTCATTAAACAGCACCCGACAGTACATGCTTTTTCCACATGCAAGTTTTAGTAGTTAATGAAGGCTGGTTTGCTAGGGTATGAATAAATCACAGCAGCACTTCCCCAGGCTCCACCGGGGCAGCACACGCCAAACCAGCACAAGGCACGAAGCCCCTGCTTCACTTTGCGCAGAGCAAACGTGGTTTATACCAACCTGTCGTGGCTCACAAACCGTTCCTGAAGCTCTCCTTGGAAGTATCGCGTGCTCCAAGCGCAGCCCGTGCTCCGGAGAGCCCCGTGGAGCAGGGGGAGCAGGAGGATTGTATTTTTGGAGGGGCAGGTCGCTGCGGTCCCTGGCCCAGGCTGTGCAGAAAGCCCTGCTCTCCCTGGCACCGCGTTTGTTTTGCACGGGGCTACTGGTATATCTGTCTGATTTCCCGCTGTGCTCCAGGCACTTGTTAATGGGCATGGGTTTATTTGTTATGACTGTGGTAGTGTGCAACATTTTTTAACGACTCCTATAAAAGATTTAAGGGGAATGGAGATGAGAAAGGGAAAGCGTATTGGCCTCAGATGCAAATCTCAGGCCTTGCAGATTTCTAATATCGTTTTCCCTTGGAAAGGAAATCATGATGAAATGTCCTCTGCAGCTTGTTTTGGTTTGCAATGAGTTTGAATCTGCTCCTTTTATTCCTGTTTCTTCATGCACAGTTTCACTTTACAGATGCAGTAAAATACTATTTTCCTTCTCTTCCGCTCCGAAGTGGGAGGGATGGGGATGGCAGGGAGCGACCGGGGTGCAGGGTCGCACTGAGCCCCGTGGGCTTCACCCCGGTAACTCACTGCATTTAATTCCTGCTTCCCCTGACCCAGAGATCCGCTTTCCTCTGCCTCCCTTGGGTTCTCATCTGGCTATGCAGACTGGTAACGAGCTCTTGCTCTCGTTTGTGTTTTGCCAACAGCGAGGGAATTCACGTAAATAGGTCAGGTATCACATGCAGATCTGGAAGGCGAGGCTTTTATTCTGTGTTGGGAAGCAACATCTTTGAAGGTTGGGGAAGTTTTTGCGGGTGCCTCGCGGTGTCATCGTGAGCTGTTCTGCTCTGGGGTTGCTGCTGTGGGGGTCCCGCTCTGCCGCCCCCCGTCGGGGATGCTCCGTTCCCCCCATCGGGAGATGTTTCCCTCATGCTTTAAGAGATGAATGATTTATTTTCAACGGAGCTTTTTTTAATTTTTTTTTTTTTTTTTCTGCAGAGTATCCAGGTTCAGAAAATCTTGAGCTAGCTTCTTCCTTCCAGTGAGATACTCGAGCATTTAGGAAGAAAGCTTAACTTGCAAA
The DNA here is from genome assembly GCA_013399365.1 of Pampusana beccarii. Taxonomy (NCBI): domain Eukaryota; kingdom Metazoa; phylum Chordata; class Aves; order Columbiformes; family Columbidae; genus Pampusana; species Pampusana beccarii. Next base: position 771,747 of record VWYH01005193.1, on the reverse strand, counting down.
GTTACCTTGACATTGTAATTTTTGCATATCTAATAAACCATGGCCTCTTTAACTGAAAAGTGAGGATTTTCATGGAATGCTACCCTTTTCATTACTGCATACATCTTCGATTTAATTTGGCATGGGACGCATCAACCTTGGCTTTTGGAGACAAGGTTAGAGCCTGCAGAGCATGAAAATGAGTCCTTCTAAACACTTTTTTTTGGTCATTTGCTACTCTGCTGGGTTCAGGTTTTGAAAGAACACAGGAACAGGAGTTACATTTTACATGGTTTGGCAAGAAATTATTAAAAGAGATGTAGTTCCTGTTCTCCGATGGAAACTGTCTCATTTTTTTTCCCAAGAAGACAGCGCAGTTTGAGCCACAGAGTAAAGCTGTAGCTAATATGCGTATATTTTACGGAATATGTTTTGAAATAGTCTATTGTCCTGGAGTATCTACAGCAGTCTTCTGCTCCTCTGTGGGAAAAATAATTTTCTCATTATTTCCAGATTATTGTTAAAAAGAGATAGTTAAAAAAAAATAAGAGGAGGAAAAAAAAAAAGAAAAAGGCGAGGCTTTTGGGTTAGAGTAGCTCTTTGTCCAGACTGTTGTGGGTATTTTGCCATGTTCTCTCCTATGGGGGCTGTGAGGAGTGTGGGGTCCCAACCAGTCCCCATGGCCACACAGGGATGTAGGCAGCGATGGCAAATAAAATGAACACAGACAGATATAAACCAAAAGGCTTTGGTCTGTGGAGAGAAAACCAAGCGGCGCTGCTGGGCGCACCCCTGCCGCTGGTGCCGTGTTGAGCTGGTGACACGGGTGCCGGGCGGTGGGTCCATCCCTCCCCTGGCCACGGCACGGCTGGGACTGGTGGGACTGGTCTGTACTGGGAGCACCAACCGAGCTGGAGGGACCCACGGGTCCAGGTTGGACTGCTGCGGCAAATTAGATGCTTTGTTGCATGTCAGTTTTACTCCATTTGCTTTTAATGAAGCGAGGCTGTTTCCTGCCCATTTTGTCATTAATTTTGGCTTTCCCTGAAAGCGCTGGCGTCACCTTCTCCCGGAGAAGGACCGCGCTGCGAGCGGGACGAATACAGCAGTAAAGCGGGGAGGAGAAGGGCCACACAGCGATCAGAGCTGCTGTGGCTCTTGGTTAATTTGGTTTAGACCTGAGCCTCTGTTCTCAGACCCCAGAAACCCAGGGCAGAGGGGCTCGCGTGCCATACGAGGCTCTGACTGGTCAGTGTTTGCGGCCCTTCTTGCCGCGGTCTCGGGGCTGAATGTGCTCTCAGGCCACTGGAAGCTTTGGGGGTCAGAGCCTTGTGCAGAGGTGGGTTATAGCTCAGTTTTTGAAATAGCAAACCCTAGAATGGAGATACAGCTTGGCCCTGGTCATGGGAAAAACACGGAGCAATGTTTTCCCAAACAATCCAGGGCATCTCCTGAATCCCAGAAAAGCATCTCTGTTGTGGAAGTGACCGCCCTGTGTCGTGGTACCTGAGCAGGACCCAGTCTGGGAAAACACATCAAGGGACAAGCTGCCCAGAGCACAAAGCCAGAGGGACTTTCCTGTCACCCTGTCCCCATCCCTGTGAAGCCCCATCGTGGATGCACAGCTCATGGTTGATGCTCCGGCGCTGCAGGTTTCCCAGGGGCGCTCGTCGGCCCCAGCGTGTCGCTGCATCTGCCTTAAATAGCAGGGGTGCTGCACCTATTAATTAGCAGATTGAACCGACCCCAAACAAAGGGCAGCCAAGTCTTCCCTGGTGCTTTCAAACCACCTGTTTGAGGTGATGGGTCAGCCAGACCTGTGGGTACCACCTTTGCCTGCCCAGGGTGAGCTGTTGGCATCGCCTGCTGCGGGGCAGCCGTGGGGAAACAAAAATACAGCCTTTTCTCCAAAAAAACATCTCCTGGGGGCACACATTGCATTTCCAGGATGAGACCCTGAGCTGCTTCGCAGGTTTGGTAATAAAGCGTGTCACCAGGTTGAGCACGGATTACCGGTGATTACGGAGAGCAGACTCACACTGTGCTGCTTTACTAGGGCTAATGAACTAAAGTGTTTATTTCATGCTCCATTTCTACAACTAAATGGCTGTAATATATAATGTGATTATTCCAGCCTTTCTTCAGCTGCGTGCTTATGGTCATAAGAGATGTGAAAAGTATCATTATTGGGAGAAAAGTGCTGCACACGTATTTCTGTGAGCCCATCATTAAGTGTTAAATCAGAGCATTTACATGCTGTGGAAACAAGTAAACTGAGCAAAATAATGTCTAAGGAATTACTAATACTCTATACTGTCATCTTAGTAACTCACGGCAATCTTTTGGGCCTATAATTAGTGTATATTCTGCCCACTTTTGAAAGTCTTAATGTACTTTTGTCCTGATTTTGCCATGACACTCTCTTCAACTTTTATTATTTTCCTGTATGATTTATGGCCACATGACTCATGTTGCAAACTTTAGACATTGAGATGGTAGTTGTGTACCTGCTGGATTACTTCTGTTCACTTTAACCGATTTACTGTGGGACTCCCCCAAAAGCCTACGGCTCCTACACCAGTGGCAGCTGCTATTTTTCTCCATGATAACTCCGCTTTGGGGCTCAGAGGGGGCGGTCGAACACTGGAACAGGCGTCCTGGAGAGGTGGTTGGTGCCCCAATCCTGTCAGTGTTTGAGAGGCATTTGGACAATGCCCTTAATAATGTGCTTTGAATTCTAGACAGCCCTGAGGTGGCCGGGCAGTTGGACTCGATGATCCTTGTAGGTCCCTTGTGACTGAAATAGTCTACATAAAAAAAAAAAGCGATAGTTTTCTGTTATTTTCTACTGAGCTGAGTCACACAATCTTCTTACGGTCTGTTCTTTTTTGCCTATCCTTGTTCATCCCATAGGGGCTCTAAGGCAACCCATGCACGTGAGCAAGGTTAGAACCGATAGATGAAATTCTGTCGGAGTGAAAATCCCCCTTCAAAGGCGTCTTTTTTCGCGAGTGTGAGCTCAGTGTTTCCCGTGTGCCACAGTGGTGTGTGGGGCTTTGTTCATGGTGCGCTCGAGCCCAGGGTAGGGCTGGAGGAGATGGGATGAAATGAGCTTTCAGCTCCCAGCTGCTCCTCACTGCAATAATATTTTAATACAATAATCTGGGAAAAAAAAAAATGCAAACTTCACTTTCAACAGAAATGGTTCTGAATGGATAAATATTTTACTTTTGGCATCAAAAGGCTGGCAAGGGGGGCTATGGTGTGTCCACCAGTGGCTGTTTGCAAGAACAGGTTGGAAAAGGTCTGGTGATGTGTTCTTTCCTCAGTGCCATGGGTTGGATTAAATAACCTCTTGATAAATTTTCAAGACTTATATTTCTAGATTCTGATTGCACAAAATGTCTGCAAGTGAGCAAAATCTCATAGAAAATGGCTTTCCTCTTTCACCCATCACTAATCACCACACTCAGAGGAACCTGTTGTCAAATAGCAGATGGCATATTACTCTAGAAATAACTGATCAACATATGTTTACTTCATTCATAAAGACTGTGTTTGAAATAGCCAAGAGTTATTTCATGTACGTATAAAGAAATGCTGCTTTCAAAAGGCTCAGCTCCCAGAGGGCACAATTAGCAGATTCAAAAATACAGGTGCAAATCAAAGTTTTGCATCTCTACCTGATTTCCACTCCTTTGAGTTGTCACTGCCTTGTCACAGGGTTTCCTTTTGTACCAAACAACCATTCTGGGCTAGAAAAAATCTCTGTTCTTTATGGTATTTGTATTCCATCTCCTCCTAAAAGTTCTGGTACTGTGCTGGTATGGGAGGACTTAAAATCCAGATAGAGGACGGTCAGACAGGGGTAGATCAGGGCTGTCTAGAAAGGCATTGGTGTCCCTGGGGCTGGACACACAAGGATTATGTAGGTCAACACCACATGGAGAAGGCGTAAGATTCTCCTTTTTTTGTGTCTAAATTTGAATTGCGGCTGCAAATTGCTCCTGGCCCTTATTTTTCACATTGAAAATAGAAGAGTACCGAATCTATTTTAAATAAAATATATTAGAGAGATATTCTCAGAGAAATGTAAACCAGCGTGATCTGAATAAACGTCCCTGCTGGAGCGTGTCTGAGGTCCCGTACATGGTGAAGCAGGACTCCCCAAGCACCCCCACAGCACCTGAGGCTGGCTGGCTTTTCAGCCATCAGCACTGGGGGGCCCACAGTGCGGTCGGATCCCTCGCTGTAACAGGCAGCTCCTCTGCACCAGAGGTGTGTGTCTAAAAGACACGCTGTCTGCCGCCCGGCCGGCTTGTCCTGCACCTTTGCAAGCACCACCAGCTGCCTCTGCCTTCTTCGTGCTTCGGTATTAGAAGGATTATCTTCTATCACTTGAAACATGTACCAGGCAAGAGTCGTTCTGAGAGGAAGGCTAGATGTCCACGCAGGGCTCCGTCAGAATCATGTTTACATGCTGGGACAATTAGTTGAACATTATATTGTTTGCATGTGACATGTTTCACTCAAAAAACTGGCAATCGCTAATGTTGGAAAAAGTGAAATTCACTATAAACTAGAAAGCAAAGCTGCTGGTTACGCTAGGTCATTGATGTTTAGGAAAATATTTTCATTTTTTAAATGGGTAGCTGTAGCTTACGCAGCCTGAATTTTAAAGGCAGAAGGGTGAATCCGTGTGAGCAGTAGCGATGTTTTCTGCGGGAAGCGCTGGGGCTGTGCTGTTATGGGTGGCGATCCTGCAGCAGCCCTGGCGAGAAGCTGCTCTGCACAGGGCACGGACGTTCCAGTCCGCACCATCGGAATGATGCACAGCTGGGCCTAGCGGGCACTGGTTGTGGGACATTCTCAGACAGAAAGCAGTAAAAAAGTTTAGGAAAAGGCTATAAGGACAAAAAAAAAAAAAAATTAGAAGATTTTTCCTCTAGCATTTATTCACAGCAGCCATATCATGCTTAATATCCATCAGTGGGTCTATTTTTCCTGAGTCTGTCTCTGCCTTTTGAAATTACTTATAATTCGGTTTCTGCAGTAGTCTGTGGGGGAGTGAATTCCACAAGTTAATTATGTACTATATGATTAACTCCTCCTTAAGCTTTATTTTCAGCTTAGTGCCTAATAATTTCACAAGGTAACCTATAACCTGTATAATGAGAATCTGCTCTCGCTCTTTGTGTCTCCCAAGCCCCAGAGACTGTCTCCCTGCTCTGTCACATCCCGTCCCATCCCATCCCCAGGGCGTCTCTTTTCCAGGCTGAACAAAGCTGGTCTGTTCGGGCACCCGGCAAGAATCCGTGTGCCATGGATGAGCAGTGAGGGCCGTGGAAATGATCTGAAGCTCGACCAGCTCTGCTGTGGAACAGGCTGAGAGTTGGGGGGTTCAGCTGGAGAAGAGAAGCTCCGGGGAGACCTTATTGTGGTCTTTCTGGACTTAAACAGGGTTGATAAGAAAGATGGGGACAGACTTTTGAGCAGGGTCTGTTGGGATAGGACAAGGGNGCTGGGAAGGTCCCTCCAACCCAAACCATCTGTGATTCTACAGTCTCTGACATACCGTACCGCTTTCCTTCCCCTGCCGCCTCTGGGGCACCAGGCTCTGCCCGTGGTTTGGGAGCCCGTGCTTTTCCCATCTGCATTATTTAAGCTGATCAACACTTGGTGCCATCAGCCTTCCTCTTGCCAAGAGGTTCTATACTGTGAAATGTTTTGTTTGTCAGCTTCAGTTTTGACGGTGGATAATTTTGATAATCTTGTCACGTTAGCAAATTGTTCCCCCTTACACATCTTGCCTGCTGTGTTAGTGACAGTGCTGAGCTTCCTTCCCCGCGCCCTGTGGCCCCGGGTGGTGTCCCCTTGCTGACCTACTGCTTGTCGTCTTCTCCCTGCACAGAGACCCAGGGGACACTTTCCTCCTGTCCTGCAACAGGTTCTTTCCTCCAAAGCCTTTGATGAAAAACGTTTTAATGCCCAATATGCTACCCTGACCCACCCATCTTTATGCACAGAGATGTTTGTTTGCTTCATCAAGGAGTTGCAACAGACTTTTGAGGCACAACTTTTCTCTACCATAGCAACATGAACCAACTAATTTTATTTTTTTTTTAACAATTTATTTCATTTTATTTGGTTGACTTTACTCACCTTCCTTATTTGCCGGCTGTTTACCTGCTGTCCCCCAGTATTCTTTGGCTTAGATCGCCTATTGCAGTAGTGAAATTTTGTAGCTCAGCTGAATTATTTCTGATTATTTATGTCTTTTTATCATCGGGCTGGTTCCTTTGCAGTGCGAGGTCTGCAATCGCTCTAATAGCGAATGTGCTCTTATTTAAAGCTCAATATGTTTTGGAGATTTCTAATTGGAGCACCTCAGGCTCTGATTTTGTTGACTTCAGTGAGTTAGAATTAGGTCAGGAGGTATTTTCTCAAATTGTTTCAAGGTAAGAGCAGTTAGCTCATTTTTGCCTTCTTTTTTTTCATACACAAGTTGCACAGCTTCACAAATACCATACAGAGCTCGACTGTGGCCTTCTGCACTACGGCTGTAATTGCATTCGCAAATCCAATTACGGCAGTTTGTGAGCAGCGCTACTCGAGCACATATTTCTCCTTTTCATCATTTTTTCCCCTTTTCGTCGTCCACATCCCAGAGTCTGAGACTGCTGGATGAGGGACACGAGCAGGAAGACAACCTGCTGCTTGAAGATGTTAACTCTTGGAGGAACGCGGTGACTTCTGCACCTGGGCTTCCTGGTGCAGCCCAGGCCCGGCAAGCTGGGAGTACGGTGCAAAGCGTTTGTCAGGCTCTTTCCCGTGAAGGCAGATTATGTGTGGGGGCCAGATGACAGTTTACAGATATTGTAGTAAAGCTGAAATGCTTGGGGGTTTTTGTTAGAGACGGAACTGCTGGAAACAGCATGCCTGTGGGTGATACAAAAGTGAGATTTCCTGGTGAAAATTCAGAGGGTTTTTTGTTTTCTGATTGATAGGTGTGTTGGAACAGATTGAATCTGGCTGCCTATATCCCATGTGAAAAGGGTTTAGAGTAGAAAACAGCTGTTTGGCTGTATTCTTATTTCAGTATAAATATTGGCATCTTCCTTCTCCTCCTGCAGAACATCATGCAGGTTGCTGTGTGGCCCTGTGCTGCTTTCATATTTCCATTGAGCCTGAGCCTAAGCCTGAGTCCCTCTTTGTTCATTGTTAGTGCTGCAGCGTTGCACCAGGAAAACAAAGTTTGGGTCATTCTGAGGAATATTCTCTCTTTAGTTCAAATGGTTTGTGCAGCTTCTTCAGAAGACTGGAGTGATTGATTCACAGTTTTTCTTACAGATTTTCACATTGTTTAATTGAAATCCAAATTAATGATCAACCCCCTGGTACTTCATAATATATAATGAAGATACCTAATTTGCAAATCTAAGAGTATTTTCAGATGCTTTTATAAAATATGTTAGGCAAAAATCCCAAACCTAACCAAACTTAACCATCCAACCAGCCTCAAAAAGGCCCTGTCAAACCCATGTAGGTGTGCATTTCTCCTGTGCTATTTGAAGTGAGAACCCATGTGGCTACCTCAAACATTAAATTTTACTTTCTTGGCAGGAAATTATTGTAATTTTGAGACCTTTTACCTTGGAGCTATTTTGTAAGTAGATGAGAAAAATTGATATTGTTATTGGCCTGCTTTCAAAGAATGAATTTTCGAAGCGATTGATAAACATTTTTTATGTATACGTACATATATCTAAGTATACACAGATATCTAGCTCTAACCTGAAACAGCCCATAGTAGTAACTCAAAGGAGAAGAGAAAGAGAGAAGAAGAGGGAAGAATTATCCTGCTTTTATTCTTTTTTTACGTAGGGAGAAAATACACCTCAGGACCGTAGTCCCCAGCAAAAGCGCTTTCTGAATTCGCTAGCCGAGGAATGGAGATTTAGTGCTCAGCGAACGCAAACTGATTTCCACAACACGTCAAACAAGGAGATGATCTCTCTCCCCGAAGGACTACTTCTGAAATATAAAACAAGAGACAGAGGATGAATCCCTGAGCAGGCGGTGGCAGAAACGTGGGGTTCGGCATGGCGAGCGGTGGCCTGAGCACCCAGCCAGCTGCTGGGCATCCTCACCCGCTTCGGCTTTATCTGCACGTGTGCTTTAATTATATCATCACACCATCCGTTTGTCTTCACCTGGTGGTGTCAACGCACAGCTTGGAGAACCGGTTAGCGTTCGCTTTCTGCCATCCTTCCTCACCAGAACCACCTTGCTGCAGTCTCCCCCAAGATCGGGGTTTCTCCGTGGCCAAGGATGCCGGGTGAGTGTGCTGGGGACGGGAGGGCTGGTGCTCTGCCAGGGTGGCTGAGCTTCCATCCTGCGCTGGGGCACGGCCAGGGCGTTTGGGGATTTCACTTGGGAAGGCTTGACAAATCCGCAGGGAATACGTGCAGATTGTGAGTTTTCTGTGGCTTTACTGAGAGCAGTAAAAACATAGGCCATGTACTTAACTCCACGGTCAATCCTCCACAAAAGTTTGAGTCCCCCAGGGAGTACTAGAATCTTGCAAAAGGAGGGAGAAAACCGCACTTTTTTCTGCAGCAGCATTTTTGGAAACATCTTCTATATGCTGCGTTTCAAGCTGTATAAACCCACAGTATTGGTATTGCGGTGGCCTCGGACCCTCAAGCAGGTCGATGCTGTTGCACTGAGTGGATTTACCAGCAGGGGTGAAATATTGCTGGGGTGGTGCTCAGATGGCCTGCTGCACAACCAAATGTAATCACAGCTTAGCTCTAAAACATTGGAAAGAAATAGAATGCATTGTGGGAAAAAAAACAAACCAAACCAAACCAAAAACCTAAAGAATTTTGTGAGGTTTGAAGAAAAATACTAATTACAAACCCCACCTTTCTGCTGGCATGAATTTCTTCCTGCCTTTGCTTTCTGTCTGGTGGGCCGTGCTGTTGCAGATCTATCAGTCAGGGTGAGGGTAGAGCAGGGCTTGCCGCGCACAAGCGTGCTGTGTCTGCTCTGCTTAGAGAGCACTATCCATTCCAGGTTGGTTTAACCAGGCTGGGTCCTGTCTCTCACGCCTATTTTCAAGTTTATTTGGGTGCATATCGCAGCAGCTTTAGCCTGGAGTTTTTACTTCTACATCTTCAGTTTTCATTTGCTTCCCTGGGAATTTTTCTTTTCAGTAATGTAGTGTTCTTACATTTTTAATTCAGTAAAAAATCTTTATTATTATTAATTTTTTTAACCAGTGGTTGCATTATAGCTCTCTATATACGTGCTGATTTAGAATTAATAAAACCTTGATCATGTATCATGAACTAGGAGTGGGGTTTTGTTTGCACTGAGATTTGGGTGGAAATTTGTTTCTGTACTACTTTATCCAGATTTTTTTTTTTCTTACTGCTGTAAAAGATGTTATATGCTGTACGAGCAGCAATATTTAACTGTGACAGAGCAAATTAAAAAGGGATTTTCAGCTGTACATACAGCACAAATGAGGCACACAGTTCTTCTACATCTTTGTAGGCAGCCACAGGGTTCTTAATTTATTTATTTTTTTTTAAATTATACACATAAGAGTGCAAGATTGTTAAGGAGCAGTATTGGCTCATGAATTAGAGTTTCCCTGTCAGCTGCAGATTGTAAGAAGCCTTCTCTGCTGAAATACTCTGAAGCAGATGTTTCTCCAGAATAAGCTGAGCAAAACAAACAAGCTGGGCGATGAGCTAAAGGTTTATAAAACCTGAATTAATTTTGCAATTAAACAAAACCACGAAAAAAATGGCAGGTTATTAATGCAGGTTTTGGGAATGCAGCATGGCAGGGAACAGCATGTGCGGAGAACAGCTGGGGAAGGTTGGGGGCAGTGAGGGTGATGATGAGGGGTGCATGGGGTACAGGGGATGGCGGGCAGTGGATCGTCCCCCTGTGCTCGGTGCTGGGGAGGCCAAACCTTGAATCCCGGGGTCAGTTTTGGGCCCCTCACGACAAGACAGACCTTGAGGTGCTGGAGCGAGTGGAGAGAAGGGAGGGGAGCTGGTGAGGGGCTGGAGCACAAGTGTGATGGGGGCGGCTGAGGGAGCTGGGGGTTCAGCTGGAGAACAGGAGCTGAGGGGAGACCTTCTGATCTCTGAACTGCCTGAAAGGAGCTTGGAGCCAGGGGGGTCGGGCTCTGCTCCCCAGGAACAAGCGCCAGGAGCAGAGGAAACGGCCTCAAGTTGCACCAGGGGAGGTTGAGGTTGGATGTGGGAACAATTTCTTCCCCAAAGGGCTGTGGGGCATTGGAACAGGCTGCCCAGGGCAGTGCTGGAGTCACCATCCCTGGAGCGGTTTAAAAGGTGTGGAGATGAGGTTCTCAGGGACATTGGGTAGTGCCAGAGTTATGGTTGGACTTAAGGGTTGCTTCTGATCAAAATGATTTCATTATTCTATTCTATGTTTCATTGTGGGTGTCCAGTTCAGGTTGGGCTGGGGCAGCTGTGGGGCAGCATGTGGGGACAAGTTGGGGCAGCTGTGGGGTTGTGGGGCCATGGCCTGGGTGCAGCAGAGAGGCTGGGTGGGAACAGCCAGGCAGCAGTGGGGCAGGGGCTGGTTTGTGACCTCACAGTGGTGGGAGCATCTGGAGAGCAGGAGTGGGCAGAGGAACCACCGCCACCCACCGCCCCACACCACCACCCACCGCCCCACACCACCACCCACTGCCCCACAAGCCTCGGTGGAGCGAGGAGCCCCATCCCGGTACCACGTGTGGGTGCGGATGCTCTCGCCTGCGGCAGCCTGCAGGGTGCCGTCACAGCAGCCATCACGTGGTGGGCACAGAACCAGCAGCTGATGCCCGAGAACAGGGGGCACCAGAGGCCCGGGAGAGCCGAGGGTCCCACCGGCAGGTGGGTGACGTGGTCCCGCAGGCTGGCAGTGACGCGAGTGCTGCTCGACGGCTGGAGCTCAAGGAGCAGCTTTCTGAGATGGAGCAAGCCTGCCGAGCTGCCCAGGAGCAGAAGCCCCCGCAGGACGTGTCCCAGCCGTCCCTCGGGCAGGTTCCTCCTCGCAGCCTCCAGCACGGCTCCAGCGGGAGCAGCTGGCAGAGCCTGGGGGCAGAGTCCTGCCTGGGGGACGAGCCGTGGCAGAGCGGCTGGCACCCCCCACGGCCCGAGTCACCGCTCAGCATGGACTCCGGGCGAAGAACAGGGGCGGGACAGAGGGTGACCTACAGCCATGAGGAGGGGACCGTCTGGATTAGCCCGAGAGGCAGACAAGTCACCAACAGGAGCCAGCAGACGAGTCCGGTCTGGAGAAACAGGTTTCTGGCGGAAATCCAGATATCCCCTGCTCAAAGATCCAGGAGCAGCATCAATATAGAGACGAGATCAGTACGTGGGGCAGAAGAGAAAATTTCAGAGAAACATCCTGAAACAGCAAGGCCGCTACCAAGGCAGGAGTCACAGCGGGACAGCAAGACGGTCCTGGCACGGGGGTCTCGGTGCAGCAGCCCCAGCTCAGCGGGGCAGCAGTCACGGCATGGCAGCGAGGTGGCGTCACGGCTGCTGCCACGACAGAGCATCAGGTCGCTATCGGAGCAGGAGCCGCGACGTGGCAGTGAAGAGACATCGAGGCCACAGTCACAACACAGCATCAAGCTGGTGTCAGGACAGGAGTCACGTCATGACAGGAAGGAGACATCAGAGCAGCTGTCACAACATAGCATGAAACCAGTGTTGTGGCAGGAGTCATGTCGTGGCAGTGAAGAGACATCGAGGCCACAGCCACAACACGGCATCAAGCTGGTGTCAGGACAGGAGTCCCGACATGGCAGCGGGGTGACAGCAAGGCCAGAGTCACGACAGAGTGTGAAGCCGGTGTTGGGGCGGGAGTCATGTCGTGACAGCAAGGAGGCACCAGAGCGGCAGTCACGACAGAGCATCAAGCTGATCTCGGAGCAGGAGTCACGTCATGGCAGGGAGGAGACGTGGAGGCCACAGTCACAACAGAGCATGAAACCAGTGTCAGGACAGGAGTCACGACGTGGCAGCGAAGAGACGTCGAGGCCACAGTCACGACACAGCATCAAGCTGGTGTCAGGACAGGAGTCCCAACATGGCAGCGAGGTGACAGCAAAGCCAGAGTCACGACAGAGCATGAAGCTGGTGTTGAGGCAGGAGTCATGTCGTGGCACTGAGGAGACATCAAAGGCAGAGTCACAGCAGAGCACGAAGGCAGTGTTGGGGCAGGAGTCACATCGTGGCAGGGAGGAGACGTTGAGGCCACAGCCACGACACAGCATCAAGTCAGTGTCGGGAGAGGAGTCATGTCATGACAGCAAGGAGACATCAGAGCAGCAGTCACAACAGAGCATGAAGGGGCAGGAGTCACGGTGTGCCAGGGAGGAGACATCGAGGCCAGCGTCACAACACAGCATCAAGGTGGTGTCAGGGCAGGAGTCCCGATGTGGCAGCGGGGTGACAGCAAGGCCACAGTCACGACACAGCATCAAGCCAGTGTTGAGGCAGGAGTCACATCGTGGCAGGGAGGAGACGTCGAGGCCGCAGTCACGACACAGCGTCAAGCTGGTGTCAGGGCAGGAGTCCCGACATGGCAGTGAGGAGACATCGAGGCCAGAGTCACAACAGAGCATGAAGCTGGTGTTGGGGCAGGAGTCACGGCGTGGCAGTGAGGAGACATCAGAGCCACAGTCACGACACAGCATCGGGCCAGTGTCAGGGCAGGAGTCACAGCACGGCAGGGAGGAGACATCAGAGCAGCAGCCGTGGCCCCACCAGCCTGCAGAAGAGGAGTCAGGACAACTCGACCAGCAAAGCCAGGTCCATGTGTCACCCTCTGAGAGCAGCCTGGTGCTGGTGTACAGCAACCTCCAGAAAATAGAGCTTGTGGAGGAGGAGAGAACAATTGAGCTTTGGAAGAAAAAAAGTTGGCCGAGAGCAGGAGAAGACACTGTGCAGCTGCCCCAGGGCTCCCCAGCTGGGCCGGGAGGAGCGGGGCAGGCGCACAACGTTCAGCCTCCAGACCGAGATACCTGGATCGGCAGCGCGGAGAAAATCCTCATTTGCTGTGATACAAAAACGGGCGATACTGTGATTCAGAAGATCTATGGAACAGCCCGGCACCCCGCCAAGCAACAGTCCCTGAGGGAAGGGGCTGCCAGTGCCTCCAAGGCCTGTGGTGGTCCAGCTGCAGACGTGCGGCAGGTGGTGGCACACAAGCCCCAGCCCAGCCGTGGGGCAGCCACGAGTGGAGAAGCTGCCTCAGTGCCCCCGGCTGCCTCCCCCAGCACCAGAGGTGCCAGCACAGCCAGGTCCAGAGACGTGGCGCACAAGGGTCAGCAGACACACAGCGTCATTTCTCTGCAGGAAGGGCTCTGGGTCAAGAGAAGAACAGGCAAAGTGCTGAAGAACCAAGGCCAACAGACCAGTGTGCCTGCACTGCAGAGCCGCAGCAGCGCGGCGCGGGAGCCCAGGGCAGCGGGGTGCTGCGGCAGCGGGGAGGCAGATGGAGACTGCCCGTCGGGGGAGCAGGACGGGGGTGACCCATCTGACAGGGATGTGCCAGGGCTCCCCCGGGCGATGTCCCCGCACAGCCACCAGCTGCCTCACCACGACTGACAGGGAACGGCCGGGGAATCCCAGCAGTGACCCCGGCTGTGAGGAGTGTCCGGGCTTGCGATTGCAGCGGCTTGAGGAGGAACCAGGTGACCAAAGTCTGTAGTGTGAAGGTTAATAGGAGTCATTCCCTCTGGTGCACGGAAAGCTGTTTGTCCCCCAGGCCAGGCAGGAGGAGAGGCTGCGTGCAGGCGGGCAGAGAGCCGGCGGGCAGGGATGGATGGGGCAGCGTCTGCCTCGCCACTTGCTCCAGCTGCTCTGCTCCCCCACAGCCTTGCTAGGGCACCCCTGCTCCCGGTTCTGTCACCTCTAGAGCAATGGAACAGCTTGGCTTGGTTGGTGCTGCTGCTACAATGACCACTAGTGCTCCAGCGTAGTTTATCCTGTTGAACAGCTTCCTCTTGATACACCTCAGGAAGAGACACGGACTTCCTGGCTGTAAAGCCCTTGCCAGCGGGTTGGAACGATGCTGGTGGCTGTACAGTTCTGTGCATGCTGCTCATAGGGCTGGTGGGCTCCAAGCCCCTCATCTCAGCTGCATCGCTGCTGGAGACAGGCTGCACGGACACCGTCTGCATGGGCATCGGCATGAAATGTGCCTGGGTGCTGGGCCAGCTCCTCCTCAGCCTGCCGTGGGCTGTGGACGTGGCAGCACTGTGGCCGGGCTGAGCCCGAGCGTTTCCCAGGGTTGGTTTGGATGCCGCCAAGCTCAGTGACAAGCAGGAGCTGTTTCATGGATGAGGAGAGCAAAACGCTCGGTGAGGAGAGCAAAACGCTCGGTGAGGAGCGGCAGCGGGGTGGAGACACTTGCAGGTGGTAGAGAAGGGGAGCTGCAGGGATGGCATGGGGCTGGGGGAGAGCAAAGCAGTCATCTGAGACACTAAAAGGAAAGGAAGGAAAGCAAAGACCAAAAATAATGGCAAAGGAAAGACTGAGCTGCAAGGTGTCAAAAGGAATAAACCCACCTAAACCAGAAAAAATAATTAAAAAAATGAAAAACAGTAGTCACTGCAATTATCCTTGTGACCTTTGCCTGCAAGTCAAAATCAGACTGAATTTTTCTTCCTAGCTCTCTCTGTACTCTCCAACCTCAAAGTATCTCATAAGCTGCTGCCCTAAGGAGGCAACACTCGGAGGTGCCCAAGGAGAGAATGGGAGCTCTTCCGCTGAGGGGATGGAGTTCCCTCGCCAAGAGCCCTGGCCTTTGCGAACCGGAGATCTGGCAGTGTGAACGGCAGCTGGACCCCGGAGCCCTCGTGCAGGCAGAAGCTTCACTGAGGTAGGTGAGAATGTTGCATGAGAAGATGCTCGAGAAGTTGACTCTAGGTGAAACTTGGTGATGGGAACAGATGAAGGAGCTGGGTGAACTGAAATTTCTCTCGTGAGGGAGCAGCCCACCCAGGCTGGGCACTAAGTGGAGCTGGTCTCTGCATTGTGCTGAAGCGTTACGCTTGTCAAGGCTGTTGAATAATTAAGGCAGATTTATTTTACTTTTGTGGTGCATTATCTTTCTGTGTTTTCTCATCTTCCTGCCTTAGCTCCTGACTGAGGAGCAGGCAGTTAATTGTGGATCCCGGTGGGTTCAGGGAGAGCCCCCAGGCTGGTGTGGGTCTGGGCTCCTCTGCAGCACTGGCTGCTGCTGTGGGGCTCTGCCCAGCTCTGCTATTGATGCCCCTGGGGAAGAGGTTGGGATTAACAAAAAGCACAGCCCAAAACCAAGGTGAGCACCCAGCCCTTACTTTACAGTGGCTCTTCCAAATGGTATTTTTCATATGTTAATTTTCTGTGTTGCCAAAGAAACAGTTTCCCACCAGCTGCAGATCACTGCCTTGCTTCAGGGTCCCCTTGGTGTCCTCTTGTCCCATTTCTCTCCCCCATCCTCGTCCCCATGCCAAGGCGTGGGGATCAGTGTGGGCACCATGAGCACTTGTGGAAGCAGCTGCTGTTTTCAGGGCAACAGGGGCCTTCTGCAAGGAGAGTGTTGAGGAAAAGAGAAGGTTCATTTCCCCCTGTGTGGAGCTCCGTGCCAAGAGCACTCCCACTCCTCGTGCAGCAATTAGCTCAGCGTTTCCTTATGTTCACGACTGCAAACCATATGCTTAGTGCTGCTGTCTAATGAGCAGCATTCCCTCCACAGTGAACTGCTGGAGGGTTTCAGAATCATAGAATCATAGAATCACTTTGATTGGAAGAGACCCTCAAGATCATGGAGTCCAACTGTTCCGCCACCCCTGGCACTGCCCCATGTCCTGAGAACCTCATCTGTCTGTCCAACCCTCCAGGGATGGTGACTCCAGCACTGCCCTGGGCAGCCTGTTCCAATGCCCCACAGCCCTTTGGGGAAGAAATTGTTCCCACATCCAACCTCAACCTCCCCTGGTGCAACTTGAGGCCGTTTCCTCTGCTCCTGGCGCTTGTTCCTGGGGAGCAGAGCCCGACCCCCCTGGCTCCAAGCTCCTTTCAGGCAGTTCAGAGATCAGAAGGTCTCCCCTCAGCTCCTGTTCTCCAGCTGAACCCCCAGCTCCCTCACCGCTCCCATCACACTTGTGCTCCAGCCCCTCACCAGCTCCGTTGCCCTAAGGCAGAGGGGACAGGGCTCTGCTGCAGCCCGGGAAGGCTTTGCTGGTCATGGCATGGCTGGTCCACCTCGGTGGTTGGGCAAGCTCAACCCAGGGCTTCTGGTGGACCTGGCACTTTGGCACGGTCCAAGCCCAGTGCCCCAGACCAGAGGGATGAAGTGTCTGACCCGTGAGCACGTCCCTGCATGTCCTGGTGTTGCAGTGGCCTCTGGACCCTCCTGCCGCAGCCCCTCTTGCCTTGTCCGGGGGTGCACAGCTCCTCTGGTGCTGTGCCTCCTGTCTCCCTTGGGCCTTGATGGACTCTGAGGGATGATTTGCTGTCAGGGAGCGCAAGTGGGTGGCAGCCCAGAGGGACGGGCACCAACGCAGCTGAGCCAGGGACAGAGCACGAGGACTTGCTGTAGAGACTGGGAAGAAAAGATGCTCCTAAACCCTGGGAGTCTGAACCCTTCAGCAGAGGGTAGTACTTCAACAAAGCAATTCTTAAGCCTTTTACTGATGTGTTGGTAAAAATGTTTTATTTAAAATTTGCTCTCCTGGCTCACTCAGCAGCCACCAGTGTCGCCAGCAGCACTGCTGGGCAGGCAGTACCCAGCAAACAGCCTCTCCTGTCGGCCTCGGCTCTGCTGCTGGGCAGCCCGGGGGGGTACAGGCAAAACGCTGCCTGGAGGCTGCGGGCTGGGTGTCCTGGTGCTGACCCTCACCAAAGGCACCAGCCCTTTTGGTTTCAGTTTACCAAAGGTTTGTTTGCATCCTTCAGTGCCCCACCTCTTGCTGTGTGACAGACGCTGTGCTGCTCACGCGCTCCTCGCTCATTTTGCCAAATTCCCCCATGGTACAGAGCAGTGGCCTGAGGGACCTTCCTCTGTGCCTACCACCTGGCATCAGCTCCTTTGCTGTCCTTACGTGGGCGAGGTTTAAAACTGTACCCGGCGTCCTGCACCCTTTATCTCGGCAGACCTAAATCCCACTCTTTCTGCAGCTCATTAATTCAGCCAAGTGTCATTTTGCAGTTGGAAAGATTCTGCACGTATTTGTTAAATAGTTTTAAGGGGTATTTATCTGTATCATTAGAATGAGTAATTAAACTACAGAGAAGATCCTACCTGCTGGTCCCTGGAGGCAAGCACGTCTTTTCAGGATGCAGTCCTTGCAAGCAAAGTCTGCATCTGCTGCTGCTTGTAAAGGCATGAAGTGGCTGAGGGCCTGATCCAGAACCCCCAAAATGCAAGGGAGGAATTGCAGAGCCTCCTGAAGCCAATAGGCACAAGCTGGGGAGCAGTGAGCTACAGCGGGGGGCAAAGGGGGCCCTGAGCTCCATGGGGATGAGGCAGTGGTAAAGGGATAACCCGGGGAAGGAGCCCCAGGGGCGTTTGAAGCTGGAGGAGAGCTGGAGTGGTCTGTCTGCTTAGCTGAGGCTGTTTGCTGAGCACAGCGGGTAAAGCTGGCTGCCAGCGCTGAGAACTGCATCCCGCTGAGGGTGCTCACCCGGGCCACGGGCAGGGAGCAGGGCTCCCGACAGGCTGCGGAACACTTCCCAAAGGGAAAAAAACTTCACTGAGAAATCACATGGTGGATTCAGAAAGTGTTGGGAAGTTAAAACTGCATTTTTGGAACTCTTTTTGTCCTGGCTGTCAAGCAGGCAGCAGATAACCCGAGTTTTCCCTGCCACCGTCAGCATTATAAAGGAGATCTTTACACAGGGATAAAGTGTTCTTCAGCAGTTTTGCTGGAGTATCAGGCACAAACAGGCTGCTCGATGCACAGCGCGAATGCTTTTGAATATATTTTGGTCTTGAATAAATGACTAGTTGTGGTTTCTGCTGCAAGAGGCTCTGGACTCCTTAAAAATAAAAAGCTGTTATATAATGTATTTTATTAACAGCGCCTCAGAGTGTTTGGCAAGTGATAAATTACACGTCACTGTGCTGCCACGATGTAGTTACCGTGATAAAAGTTCTCCGATGGCTTCAACTGTCTTCTGAGTTCTATTTTTTGTGAGCATCAGCCCTCGCACCAGGGTGTCTGTCCAGGGCGGACGTCCCCTCCTCTGCTGCTGCTGGAGTAGCTGCGTCAGAAGTTTGGGGCCATCAGCACGGTGTTTGGCTACCTGGAGAGGACACGGCTCCCGAGAGACAGAATAAAATACAAGTGCAGTCAGGGGGTTGCTTTGTTCAGCTGTTTGCAGGTGAGCGATGGTTTTAGGAAAGGGCGTGCTGGTTGCTGGAAGCGGGATGGGGTGTGTGCTCGCTGGTTCGTGGCAGTCACCCTCACGGTGCTGTTTCCCTTTGTAAGAACATTTATTACTGGCACAAACTCATGGTGTCTGGGCTCTGCTCCGCGAGCGTTTTGTGTGGGTGGTGGGAAGATGGAGACTTCTTTTGTAGGCGAGCAGACAGATATATCGCTTTACTCTTCCACCTACGTGGTTCTTGAGGACTTTTTTGCTTGCCTGTGTTATCGCTCACGGCAATTATGAGTATGCCCAGTTATTAGATAACATATACCCCTTAACCTCCTTCTTAGGAAGATGCAAATATGGCTTGCAGGCAGAGAGGCTGAGAAGCAAGGGTATCCCTGGAGTCTCCTGGTGGATCTGCTGGAGGCAGGAGCTGGCTCTCCTGAGTCCCAGTGATGAATTACCTTTCCCACAAGCTTTATCTTCAGATAGCAAAAACAACAAAAATGCTGAAAGCTTGCTAGGGATAGGTGCTTTAAAATGTCTCTATCAGATGTTTCTGCCCCCAAATTCCTGGGGGCCAGGGCACGTGGAGCCGTCCCCGTGTCCTCCCTGCCGTCCGTGCCTGTTTATTCTCATCACAGCCAGTTTCAGCCATAGCCTCATCTGCAAGAACCGGCTGAATGCTGAAGGGAAAAGGGAGCGGAGTGTCTCTGGCATTTTAGAATAATGTGCCTTTTTTCATCTTGCCTAATTTAATGTGTGGTTCAGATGTTCCCGTCTGAGAGCGGTGATAGATCTTGCCTGTGCTATGTAAGTGCGATACGGTCTGTGCTGCTCTGAGAGTAGCTTGTAGCTATTCATGCCTTGAAATAAAATATGAGTATGTTTAAATCCTCCCCTTTACATTTCACACAGCAGTTATTAGTGAAACCAATGTGGTTTTTGGCAGTCTTCGTTTTGACTTTGTGACTATTTGTGTTTAACTAATAGCCTTTCTTTTCCCCCCAAATTCTTCCAATATTCTGAGGCTTCAACAATGCTCAAACCAGCAGTTTGCTGTAATGGCACGGCCTCATTAGGTTGATGCATTTGAACATACATACTAATAAGGCTGTCATAAGAAGAAGGATATTTTATTTTGTTCTTCCCTGGGGTTGCCGCTTGAAATCAGCCCAGTTGCCGATGGCAGGTGGTGCGTTTGGGAGGGACCCGCGGAGGGGGAGGCAGAGGGACGGGGGCTCTGCTGGCGCCGCGCTGCTCCCTGGCCAGCCACTCGCGCTGCATAAGAACTAATTTCTCAGGTAGCACTTCTAAATTCCTAATTAACTCCAAGTCCATAATTTCCGAGTGTGGGTAGATGAACTGCTGCTCAGCTCAGCGCGCACTAAAAATAGAGCTGCCGAGAAACCCCATGCCAGCTCAGGAGCTCTGTTGCATTAAATGTTTAATTAACAAAATTTAGTGCATTACTTATGGCTGTTTCTTCAATCTATTGCTGTGTTTCGTGAATGATATTGAGAAGTGTGTGCTTGTTTTGTCATGTTTGTCATAAAGCTCAAATTAGATTTTTTTGTAGAGCAGACAACATCGATGACGGGTTTTTTTTGCAACAGGCTCTGGAAAAAGTCTTTATTTCTCATTATAATGGAGCTATTTATTTCTTTCAAGGCATTGACTGTATAAATCTAAAAGCTCTCATAATGCCTCATTTCAGCTTTAATAGTCATCCCGATTTTTTTTGTTTAGGAAATACAGGCGATGCAGAATTGCAGTTACAGTAAGTGTGCGCGAGCGGTGTCACAAACCGGTCGGGAGCTGGCGCTGGCGCCGTCGAGGCTCTGCTGTGGGTTGGGGACACCCCCGGTTCGCATGGACGTTAACCTGAAGCAGCTGTGGCTCTGTCACCGGGAAATTCCTGAGCTGAAGCCAATTCCTTTGGAAGACAGGCCTTGGGTTGCGCTTTGGGATATGAACAGAGTAAAATGAGGAACCGAGGGAAAGCTGCAGTTCGGTTGTGTTTGGGTGAAATCCAGGTAGATATGTGTGCCTCAGGCATTTGAAGTCTCCTCTTTTTTTCTGCTTTTCCATTTTTTTTCTGAATATATAGAGGATTCCTGCTTATAGCTAAAGAACAATCACTTACTGATGATAAAGGCACCCTCTAAGAAAGACTGATCTTAAGTAGTGAGAAGATTGGGCTATACCTAGCTGGCCTCCTGGAGGCACCAAGTTCCATGCAGCCCTGCCAAGAACCACAGCCACAGCACAGCCAGGGTCAACGGCTGTCCATCCATCCATCCATCCATCCATCCATCCATCCATCCATCCATCCATCCATCCATCCTCCCTGGTTGTCCCAGAGATACACCGATGGAGATGCTGCTCTGTGAGACAGGGAAGAGCTGTTGGGATCTCCTTGCACAAGTCCCAGTGATCTCAGATCCAGCCACGGGATCTCCTCTCTTCACAGTGCTCTGGAGCGGGTCTTGCAGTTCTGGTTTCTCTTCCATTTGCCCGTTTCCCATGTTCCTTGGCTGGTTGCTCACTGATAAGTTAGCAAGAGAGCCAGGCGTTTCTTACGAAAGGAAAGTTTTGGTGTGGCTGTTGATCCTTCCTCTAATGGGTTTTCATTTGCAGGTAAGAGGCGCCTGAAATCCCCCGCATGACAGGCAGAGAGCTGTGTTTGTGTGTTTGCTGGGGAAGCCTGCGAGGCGGTTCTGCCTCCTGAGAGCGTTCCACACATAGCAGAGTTTTTCTCCCTGTGGCAGGGATTTCAGCTTGATGCGCTAATTGTGTGGTTTTGGGGCACTGCTTGAGCACCAGCGTTTTGAGTGGCAGGAATGGAGCTGCTGTCCGTTCCTCATTCTGCGAAAGTTCAGTGTGTTTCTTTTTAATTAGATCTCTTATTTTGTTTATTTTTTTTTTATTTTGTTAGCTCAATTGGTATAGCTGGAAGAAGTAGTGAAATGGCATCAGTGGAAGAGATTAATTCCTTCCGTAGCCTGCCTCTCTCGTCCAATAAAAATGATTATGTACTCTGCTTTCCATAGGATTTTGACCTCAAATGGAGTGCGGCTTAAGCAAGGACTTACCTTAATGCACAGCAATCAATACTTTTTTTTTTTTTTAATTGCATCGGTTCTGGCTCTATTACATGCTGTTAAAATCCTGTTTTAAGCACATCATTTTTCTTTTTCTGATTGACATTATTGTGTCGATCTTCACCATTGAGTTGAAGCTGAGCTTCAGTCGTGAATGATGAGGGGAATGATGGACAGGATTCACAGCCCTGTGCTCAGCACCCATGGGCTCCTACAAGCACGTTGTCTGTAAAGCTGACACTGTTGCTCTGCAGGGCTGCGTTGTCCCTCCTGGGATTCTCAGGGATGTTTTGGCTGCTGAAGCCCTGTCTGCTGCCCCTTCTAACCGTGGGTGGTTTCTGTTGTGGGCACCAGCCTCTTTGGCATGCCGGGACACCCAAAACCGTGAGCATCACTGTGCTCTGCACACTTTGTGTGGGAGCCGGGGAGGTGTGGTGTGTGGGTTGGGCTCAGTTTGGCACACCGTGTCCTTGCTGGCACCCCTGCACCTGCGATGAGCAGTGCCAAAGGTGCAGCAGGGTGCAGACCAACCCCCTGGTTTGTGTACAGTCATCATTGCCATTTGTAGGTAGCGTTCCCCAAAACCAAGCCCTCGGGACACGACACCGCTCTACAGCAGCGTTCTCTGTTCCAGGTAGGAGGGAGCTGAGGCTTTGGCAGGTGTTGCCTGCACTGGTGCCTGGCTGGGGTCAGTTTTGCAGAAGAGGTGCTGACACAGGAGTGCTGGTGCTGCCAGCGAAGCTCTGGGTGACGGGGAGGAGCTGGCGGCGCGCTGGTGTCCCCTGGGGCTGGTGTCGGGGTTTTACGGGTGAGCGGGGAGCAGGGGGAGCGGAGAAGCGGCTGCAGGCAGGGGAGCAGCCTCTCCCGTGCCTGCTCCCTCGTGTGGCTGCTGCATCACAATCAAAACAATGTGTGAAATGTATTAACGAAATATCCTCTCGCTGCCTTCACAGCAGCTGGTCCCTGATGGATGTGGCCGCAGCACAGCGACATGCACCCTGGTAAAGGGGCCTTTCTGCCAGTGCCTCGACCATATTTTTCCATCATCATTGAGGGAATCCAGCAGCAGACACCGCCGTGCTCAGCAATCCTGGGGCAGGAGTGTCTCTGGTGCTGGCCTGGCCATCGTGAGGTGCCGGGTTTGTTCAGCGCCACGGACCAGTTTGCAGACCTAACGTAACATCTGCTTTGCTGATGAGCTTTCACACAGCCATTAGCTTTAAAGATGCTGAAAATCTGCTGGTTGTTTTGATCCATCTTTACTTGTTACACCTCATTAAACCTGAGCGGTGGAGCAGAAACGGGAGCGGTGCGAGATGGCAGAGATGGGTGGGGAGGGATGCCAGGTCCTGCTCGTGGGTGAGTGAGTGGGCAGGTGGGGGATAAACTGTAGAGAGCTTAGAAGAAAGCACATCAAGTTTATTACATGCTACACTGGAAGGTAAACCTGGTTCTAATTTAAATTTCAGTCCTGGTGTAATTAAGTAATACAAATTATGATACTTAGCAATTTCCATCTCAAAGCCCTTTATGGACATGAACAAATTTATTCTTGTGGTATCCTCTTGAGGAGAAAAATCTTTTATCGTGGTGAAACTGAAGCAGCAATTTTTAAGCGCCTTGCTGAGGCCGTCACTGCTGCCACTGCCTGAGGGAGATGCTGATATGGCTGCAGGGGTGATGGGATGTGTGTGCGGTGCCCAGGGTGCTCCCAGGGTGCTGGGTGAGGTGATGGTGGCTGCACACCATTAAGAAACTGGTCCTGGTATCTAAATGACCCACCAGGGGCATGGGAGAGTGGCAAATCCGGTTTTAGGGTGTGTTTCTGGTTGCTTTGTTGTAGCAGTGTCAGTGGACATGATTGCCAAAGCAGCTGCAGACAAAGCAGAAATGTAAGGGCAATGGTTCACCCCACACTGCAAAGTCTAAAGGGGCAGCGGTGCTTGGCTCCTAAAGAAGGGCCAGTTTTTCTCCAAGACATTGCTAAATACTCGGTGTGCATAAGGTAGCCTCATCAATGTAGGGGATGCAGCAGCTTCTATGTTTGGTGGCACTCAGGCTATGCAGGTGTTTACAGAAAAGATTTTTTTCCTGTTCTTTCACATCACTCCATTTTAAAGTACATATCACTTTGAACTAACTGCATTGTAATATGTGGCGGGTGTTGCACGTCGTGTTACAGATGCATTTTGCGATAGGGTTGATTCCTGCAAGCTAAATAACCCGTTAATCAGTCGTTGCTACAAGGGGGCTGAGATGCCCTCCTTTCTCTGTACAGAGGATACTGATTTGTTTTTCTTTGGCCTTGTTCCAACTGCTTTGCATCCCTGTGGAATAAAAAGAAAATCTGTTTTATTCTCTTCCTAGCCGTGCAGCATTTCCTGAAGGAGGCGGCGTGCTGGGGTCTGGTGATAAGAGACCACCTTGTATCTAAAGGGTCACACCTTGGTGCTGTGGTTTGGGCAGCTTTCTGCTGCTGTATCTGCCCCATGGACCAGCCAAGCCCTGGGCCAGAGGCACAGGGGATGCGCTGGTGTCCCAGGACATGTTGTCTAGATCGTCACACCCAAGGTCACCAGCACAGTAACCAAAAGCTGCTACACCAGCCTGAGGCTGTGTTATCATTCAGTTTATTGAAGTAATGGCATCTGTTAATGAGTTGTCTGATCATTAGAGGATGAACTCTGCAGCAGGGCTGCTGTCTTGGCTCTTGCCCATCCTGCAGGGCTATGGTGCACATGAGCTGGAGAGCTGCTCCCTGTTAATTATCCCTGGATAATTAACATACCTGATGGTTTTTAAGCTCTTCATCTAAAAGACAGTGGAAGAAAGGAGTCAGCTACTTATTCCACCGCTTTTTTCGGTGAGAAATGCTGAGCATTCTTGCCGTGACAGTGACACTGAACGGAGACATCGTGTACTTGGGAGGAATGACCTTCTCTGTCCGTGTCGCTTCTTGAGAGCCAGGTCTTGTTGGCAGGAGTGGGGACAGCACATCTGCTGGTGGTCCCCGGGGCTGCCAGCCTGCAGGGACAGGGGACACCGCCTGTCCGGCTGTGTGGGACAGCGGGTGGCACACACCAGCCCGTCCCGGCTGCTCGGGGCTGACGTGCTGGGAGGGAACTGGTGCACGTGACAAAAAAAAAGCAAGTGCTTGAAGCCTTTTTCGACAGCAAAGAGAGCAGGAACAAACCTGAAGTCCAAGCTGTGACGCTTTACTGTTCTGCATTGCCTTGTGAGAGCTGACGGGTGAAAGGACGCCTCTAATTCCAAGTGCAACCTTTTCTGGAGCCTCCACAGCTGCGCTGATGCTCAGACCTGAGGCTGGTTTGCTCATGAGGAGCTTGTCAGGTACTGGAGTTTATTTTCGGTTACAATACCTTTTTCCTGTGAGAACATACGGGTTTTATTCGTAGGCTTACTTCAGTAAAATGCTTATAGATTACTATTTTAAACGCTCTCAGACTAGCTCCTTGTACTTTGTTTCATATACACATGTATTCTGCAGATAACACAGAGGAATTCGGCTTGTTTCATTAAAAGCGAAGGGAAGGAGCCTTGGAGAGGCACAATCTGCACTCAGAAGCACTGAACTCTGTGCAAGCAAGGACAGCTTGTTCACTCCCCGGTTATTTATTTGTTTGCTTGTTTGCAGGCTGACAGATGGGTATCGGGGTGTGCTGGGCTCTGTTTCACAGTGGGGGTGCAGAAGGCATCACACATCGCTAAACCAGAGCTGTGGAGTCACGTAGGGGTGGAAGAACATGTGGTCCCAGGTCCTGAGGTGGGAGGAGGTCGGGCTGTGAGCTGGACCAGCAACCTCAGTGTGTCCTCCTGGTGTCCAACAAAACATAATTCCGTCTAAAACAAGTTCAAAGCCTGAGCCTCTCCCCTGATATGGGGCTAAAAGGATGGCTTAATTAGACAAGCCAAGCAGGAGCTGAAAAGGATATGATTGCCTTGAGGAATGCAGTGAGGGCTGGACACCAGGGAGGGAAGGGAAATATTTATCCTTTAGGACAACGTTGGCACAAGGACAAATGGATTTAACTTCCATGGATACGTTTAGGCTGAAAAGTAGAAGTAAGTTTCTGACTTTCAGAAGAATAAATTATAGAATAGTTCCCAGCAGGAAAAGAGGAAAAAAAGGGATGTATTTTATTTTAATATAAAGTTTAGCATTTTATGGAAACAATCGTGTGATGTGGTCCCATGGGAATATGTTAAATGTTCTAAATGGGCCCTGTGTCTTTGCACAGGGGACTGACTGGGCATTTACCAGGAATGATCACGGGGGCCTAGGGAAATTATAATATATCATAATTACCCTATATGCTCCAAGTTAACAAAATTTTCCCAAAGACAACATTTTGGTGAGTAGTTATTCTCAAAAGCTTGCAATACAGCTAAAATATACTCAGTACTCTTCGATATTACACTTTCTTCTTCCTGTGCTTATTTTCCCACACATGAACGTTATTCTTTGAATAATAAATATACTTTGCTATGCAGAAACAGTGAAAGTGCCATATTAAAAGAAGACTGAATGTTTAACTGAAGTTTAAACTTGTCACTCAATGATCTGATAAAAAATGTCATAAGTTATTCAACTTTCAAATTAAACCCCTGAGCAAATGTTTTGAAATAAGATGCTGATTTGTCAATGTGTATTACTTTATTTGCTGGAAAATTTCAATAACTAAGCCATAGAACTTCTGCAAAAACCACTAAATCAAGATTTTCCATTGACAAGTTGACCTAGTAATACAGGTTGATGAAGATGGTCTGATATCTCGAATATTGAGTTATTTCCCAGCATCCTATTTTTCCTGCTTACAAATTGTCTCTACCTGCTCTTCAAAAAGCTATTTTTATTGTGCCGTGATTTTATTTTCACGTAATTTTTCAGGTTATTTACTGTGAATGGGAAAAGAATGAGTTTTAAAGAGATGTGATGCACAAATGACGTATACCTGTCCTTCTTGCTATTTTTCTTTTAGTTGTAGGTAATAAATTCCTTCTCTAAAGGCAAAGCAAGTTCTCCAGTGAGGGGCAAACCCACAAAACCTTCTCGGAGAGCCCCCCAGGGCAGCAGCACCCACAGGCACGAGGAACATCTGGCCAGTTCTGTATTGGCATCTTCTGCACACGGTTTTTGGGGGTAAAATATTTGCGACTCTTTCACCAGCTTAGAGAAAGGGATGGGAGATGCACCACAAATGATAAATAAGGATCTCTTTTGAAGTCGGAGCCAAGTTTCAGAAGGCTGGAGAAGCCCGGTAAACAGCGGTGGATTGACTTTTCTGACCCAGCGCTCACCAACTCCTTTCATGTGCTGGGGCTCGCTGGTCCTGGATCAAGCAGGCAATTTCCTTTACAACCGCCCGGGATGTTCGAGCCGCAATAAGCCAGCAGTCATCTTCGTTTTCAGGATCAGTGGGCTACAAAGGGAGAAGAAAGAGAACAATTTAATAACATTTCTTTTCCATAGGCGGCTGAGCCTGGGCACGCTTTCTGTTCCTCGGCACACGCTGCTTATCCCACCAGACACGGGGAAGCTTCTGAGCGAAAAGGCGAGTCCGGATATGAAAGCACTGAAAAGAAGCCTGAAAAGAGAAAACTTCTCCCTTTTACCTCCTCTAAAATTCATAAGAAACATGCTCAAAGCAATTCATTCTTGCTGTGTTGTTAGGAGGCTGCGTAGCACCCCAGGGTCCCTCTTATTTCTATTCTGCATGCCGCAGAACTAAAAAGACTCTCTATGAAAAAAAAAGTATGGAAAAGACTGCTTTCAGGCTTAAAAATTTGTTTTCTATTCAGCGTGTTTTGACACTGAACTCCTCTTATTTCTTTTTTGCTGTGACAGCAAAAAAAACCACCTCGGCAGTACTTTTTCTCCCCTGGAGTTACCACTCCAGGGCTGGAGCTGCTGTGCAGCAGGAAAACCATCTCACATCTCCCACACCGGGCGGAACGACCCATCGGGCTGCACAGGGCTGGCAGCAGGGCTCAGCTCTCCACCTGAGCCCAGAACTATCCCTGGTTACTGCCCACACTGCGTTTTGGTGGGACAGAGTCTGGTCCAGATGCTGCAGCTGGACCTGGGGAGCGTAAAGATATGTCACCACTCCAGGGTCCAGCCGGGGCACAGGCGTCTTCAGCAAAGCTCTGGTGACATCCCACAGGGATTATTCTTACAGTACTTGACATTTGTGTGTTTCTCCTCTTCTGATGTTGGTTCCATGTATGAAACACCCAGGTGGCCAGTGCGGAAGCTGGAGACAAGCCTCGTCCTCCTTCCACAGCAGTGAATTCGGAGTGGCAGTTCACATCCCTTCCCAAGCAGCAGACTCTGAACAGATGTTTAATTTCTTCTGTCTTCAGCTAACTTCTGGGTTTTTGGAATTTGCGGAGAGTTGATTTGGAAGATGGACACGTAGCCACCTTGCGGAGGGCAGACTTTTCCACAGCTGTGGCACTGGCATGTGTTGCCCGCTCTTGTCCTGCACCGTAGCTTCCCGCTAACTGTTCCAAAGGTGGAGAAAATCACTGGTTCTCAATTACCTCGGCAAAGTACAAATCAAACTAAGCAAGGCACCAGTAAATAGAAAATTGATTTCAGATTTGTCTGCTTTGGGGCTGCTGGGTTTCAGTTCACACAAGCAAGAGAAGGAGCCTGAGATGGATTGATGGCCCAGGACATCGATGTGAGGCGGCATTGCATCTGCTTCCAGGAAAGGTCACCAGCCACGGGGACAGAGCAATTGCGCAGTAGATAAGGAGATATGAAGGAAAATTCTGTGGCTTGGCTGCTTCAAGTAGCAATATTTGGAAAATGGAAGGTAACACCAGAGCAGTTCCAATGGCTTTGTATGTGCAGAGCGATGTGGCAAAGCGCAGGCTGCAGGGTTGAGCACCAGCCTCTGGCCCCAGAGCCACACCGTGTGTGATGGGACACGCTGGAGTCTGCTTCTCTGGGGGCTACAGAACCAGCGATAAACACTAACAAACATTTTAACCAACTTATTGCACTTATAATAGCATGTGGCATGAAAAATAGCCTGTTTAGTGAGCAGATACAGGCAGTGAAGGAAGAGACGTATTTCCATTTTAATATGTGCTCTTCTCAAGGTGAGTTAATAGAGAATTTTTGTAATGACCTAAATAAAACTTCAATTTCTCGTGCCTGTAAGCACTCTGTAATTTTTATAATTTGTTCAAGTTGGTTATAGGGAAATCAGCCAAGCCACAAACCAAACACTTCGCAGTGCGTTCTCATGTAATTTCTGCACAAGCAGGAAGATATTTGTACACTGTGAAATGAACCAAACTGGAATAGCAGTAATGATTTGATAAGAATTTCCTAAGTATTCTCTGGCTTATCTCTGCCATTAGCTAATTGGAGCCTGGACGGTTGCCATGGAGACCTGGCTAAGCAGGTAGCAGCATCCATGCTCACTGAGACACCGAGGGAGAGAAGGGGGAGCATGGGAGTGCAGGATTTTTTTCTATTTTCTGCCGCCAGCCCATGTCCACAAGAACATTGTGGGTGTGCATTGGGTCATTCTCACCCTCTGATATCCCATGGGGCACATCACGAGTGTCCTGCCTGGTGTCTGGGTGTGAATTTGTGAGGCAGAGATCTGACAGCAGCACAGCTGCCCCACTCTGAATTGCTGGTCCTTCAGTAAACCCCATCAGCCGGGGTTTTCACTCCTGATCAGGCCAGATTTTTTCCATTTAGTGAATCTCATCCCAGTGGTCTCTTCTAAAGCTCTGTTTTGCTTGCTTTCCATCCATGGAGCCACAGGCAAATGCATGTGCTGTCTTAATGACAGTTAAGTCACATCACAGAAGTGATGCCATGTGGATGGGGCTGTGCCTGCGAGCAGCAGAGTGTGGTCAGCTGCCAGAAACATCTAGAATATTGGTTGCAACAAAGGGAAGGAAAAAAGTCAGTAAATCCGCAGCGCGGGAGGCAAGCTGGGAGAGCCCTGGCAGGGCTTTAGAGGATGCTCACACTTTGGTGCGGTCTGAAAGCTTCTCCTGAAGCTCATGGAGAGAGAGAACTTTATTTTGCATGTGAGGAAGCCGCGCAGTGGGTGGAACTGGTGCAGGTACGCTCGCGTCTGCCTCGGTGATTTGGTAACAAGGAAATTTCATCCAGCTGAATTGCGTGCTGGGTGACAGCAGGAGCTTTCGTCTAGCGTCTCCATCCCACTTTTTCTAAATATAGAAGATGAGCTAAACTGTTTGCTTTGAAAGCTAGAAAGAAATGTTGGATTTTGACCTGGGAAACATCCCACAAGTCTCTGTTGGCATTTTCCCAGTTTTAGTGGGTAGGAAGACTGCTGTAGTCTGCCTGTCTGTTCCTCTGGCTCTGCAAGTCTTTGTGTGGCCATTGCACCCCACAGCCCCCAGGTGAGCTCCAGAGCTGTCAGTGGGGCAGCTGGGGGCTTGGTGGCACCTTTTGTGTCAGGAAAGTCAGGAGAGACATTGGCTCAGAGGAGAGCCAGCAGGAGAAAAAGAGGGTGTATGTCTCCTAGGAAAGAATGAGTTAAGAAACAACCTGATCCTTGCCCCAGGTACCTATGGAAGTGTGGGATTGCTACCCGTACAGAACATTTTCACCTAATGAGATCTGGTGACTGAAGCTGAAACAAGACAAGTTCAGCTCAGAAGCAGGAAATCACTGCAGGTAACAAAGGACTGCACCGTCGTAACAAGGGTTGTAATGGATTGTCTGACACTGGAAATTAATAAAATCAAGATTGGATGCTTTCTTAAAAGCTGCATGAGAATTAACTGAGGGAGGTTGTATGGTTTGTGTTATACGTGCTCCTCTGGGCACTGTAGTTTAGGTGTTTTTCCCATGCTATATAGCACACTGTGTGTTCTCAAGAGACTCATCAAGCAGTGAGGAAGGTGAACATGGTTTCCATTTGCTGTGTCCTTAGTCAAGCCGGGGAGCTTCTTGTGCATTGAACTGACTCAAAGGAAGGTGCAGCAGAAAGGGAAAACATGGAAAAGGCAGGGTGGAAGGCTTGAAATCCCACCCACCTGGGCATCCAGCTGGAGCTGCAGCCTCTGCAGCACGTACCCCATCGCTTTCCTGCTGAAAAAAATGTGCTTTTCCTCATTGCCAGTGCACTCGGAGGAACCCGCATCGGAGCAGTCTGAGCAGAGCATCCCCCTCCCAGCCACACAAGTGGCCAAGGCGCTGTGCTTTAATTACCTGCAATTAGCACAGCAGCTTTTTACAGGATCAAAGGGTTATCCTGATGAGTGTGTTCCTGTTGACAATTTGGTTTCATTAAGATGTGTCTCAGCTGAACTCATTTTGAAGCAGCCCAGGAAAGGTTTTGATATTCATCTTGGAGAGGCACGGAGATAACACAGGGACTTGCTGACTCAGCTAATTTCTGCGCCTTGATTTAATACAGCTCACAGATAAATTATAGAGGATCTTTGAAATATCTCTCGTCCCTGCTAATTGATATGCCTCTCAGGCAGGTCTGAGCTCGACTTCAGCTAATAAGCACCATAACCAAGTTGCCTTGCACGGAGCTGAGCAATTTGTCCAGCGAACACCATCAATCTTCCCTGGCCCCAAACCTGCCCGGCTGCAGCTCTGCACTTGGTGGATTGAGGCCAGAGCAAATACTGAACTCCTTTCTACGTCTGGAGCATGAGAACACAGAAATGAGCCTAGTGGTGGGGTTTTGTGGTGCCTTAGGCAGGTCCTGTAATGATCCCAGCACACTGGTGTCATCCCAGCACTGCTGCGTCTCCCAGTTGCGCTCACTGGTTTGTGTTTGACTGGAGTTGCCTCCTGAAAGGCACCTTGTCCTGGCTCAGAGGGAGGAATGCAGCTGAAGGTACTTTTGCAGCTGAGGGCTCCTCCTGGCTGGGGCCTGCGGGGCAGGCTGCACACAGCAAACTGAGATATTTGGGCTTAGAATTTTTTTTTTTCCTGAAATATTTCTACAATTCCTTAAAAGAAAGCCAGAACTTCAGGGGAAATGTCAGGACTGAAATTACACCACTGCCTTACCCCAAGTTTAGCCATATTTGAGAGGTGAGCTCAGTCTGAACTGTCTGAGCATCACTGTGAGGAGCCTGCGGGCGGGCTGTGCTGGGACACGGTGCGGGGGCTGCACTGGAGGAGAGGACACACGGCTGGGATGGGAACCACTCCCGGGACCACGGCTGCACCGTCTGAGCAAAAAAGCAATGGGGAAGTTTCCGAATAGAAGGGCTTTGACTGGAGCCTAGGTCAGATAACTGAGTCCCACACTCAGTGGGAGCAGTGCTTAGTCGCCTGAGAAGTGACAGATTCCTGCAATTAGCAGAGGCTCTGAGGAACTGTTGCTTTACAGTTTTCATCTAATTTATAAAACAATAATAATCTGCTTGTTTATTCAGGTTTAACCTTATTTTTCAATTTTTTTCCTGGAAATGAAAGTCAGAACCTGGATTTTGTGGATGCTGGGAATCATTCAGTGGAGTTAAGAGCATCACTGAGCTGTTCGGTGTCCCCTGAGCCCTCTGCCACCCCCAGTCACAGCCCTTGGGCAGGTTACCGGACTGGGGCACGGTCACAGTGGCGCTGGTGGCACAGGGGGCTGGCGCTGAGGGCCACGCTGAGGTGGAGCCACTCTGATAGCTTACCTTCCCAGAGTGTCCCCCGTGCACAAGGGCTTTGGGTCCCCAGGACGGGTCCCACCCTCTGCCCCTCGGTGGGGCTGTGGGCTCAGAGCTCAGAGCAAAGCCCGTCCCTGCCAGTCCTGCCCAACAGGTTCCTACAAGACTTCACTTCTTCCAGCTGGACCTTTTTGCACCACTTAAAAGCACCAGGAGATTACAGAATGTCCTTTCCTCTTCAGTGTTTTTTAATTAACATTTCTATTATCAAGCTTAATTAGCACATCTCTGGCTTCCATCTGCTTTTCTCTGCTACAGCCTGCTGAAGACGCTTTGGTACAATGTTATGCATGAGATCATGAAGAATAATAAATGAACATTGTTGTGTTCAGATTACATAGCTTGAGCTGAAAGGTCAGGCCTTGAGGTCAGAGGCAGCTGCTCCTTTTAGCTGCCGCTTTATTTCTGGGTTAACCTGTGGTTATTTCTGATATGCTGGTCAGAGGAGTTGCCTGTGCTGTGAGAACGGAGCCAACCAGGCACTGGGAGCAGAGATGCTCAGTTGTCCTCTGAGTGCTTGTCTAGACGACTTCCCCTTCAGACGTGCACAAATCCCATCAGTTTTTGCTGGCAGCCTCCACAGGTTGCACTTACATCACAAAAACTGATGCTCCCCCACCGCAGCAGCGTGGAAGACGACAGAGCAACTAATGTGCGGTGACCTTTTCAGTCTCTGAGGAGAGATGGAAGTTGCCAGCTTGAGTCCCTAGAGCCTGGCAGTTTCTGACAGGTGGGTGTGGGTATGGGCTCCCCTTTCACCTCCCATCAGTGACAACCAGCCCGTGCACACCCCGGGGCGCCGGTCCCTCATTTCTGGCCTCCTTGGCTGGCATCCCCCTCGCCCACCGCTCCTCGGGCATCTCCCAGCATCGTTCTCCCCGCAGTGCCTCTGGCAAAAGCAGCCCTGGGAGGGGAGCCGTCGTTCTCCATCCTCGCACGGCCCTCAGCGCTGCTGCAGCCTCTGCTTTCGGGGAGCTGCAGCACGGGAGGGTCTGCAGGTCAGGTAGAGGCCAGGCTGTGTGAGCGCGAGTCCCTCCAGCCCGACCGACAGTGCCAGCGGGAGAGGAAGGAGGGTGCGCGGAGGGAAGGAGAAATCCTAGCGCTGCCCTGTGCTGCCAGGAAATCTGGGTGGAAGTTCTGCTTGCTGCAGACCAAGGGGATCTGCACAGATGGCTGGTGGAGCATCCATCCCCCTGGCAGCCCCGTCCTCCCACCTCCTCCCGCCCCAAACAGCCTTGATAAACTCTCTTCTGTTCCCGTTTCCTGCTTGTTTGCTGCCAGGAAGAGGTGGCGCAGAGAACCCGCGTTCTCCTCTCCCTCCCCACGGCCAGTCCTGCACAAGCTTCTCCCAGAGCCACCGTCACCAGTTGTTTCAGCTGAAGCGTCACCAGGGCTCTCGGGGGGTTCGGTGTGCAGGGTCCTGCTGGGTCCCCGGGGGTTTTAACCAGCAGCACTCTGGGGGTGTTTGCTCTGCGGTGCCCTGGGGCGGGGGGGACACCAATGCTGCAAACAGGCGCTTTGCTGGGAAGGTTGGGTTAAAACACGCCCCACAGCGGGTGCACATTTGTCCCCTCTTTGCACTGCAAACGCTTCTCTGCTATTGCTGGTGTAGGAATTTAACTTATGCTCTTGTGAAACATAGCCTGAAAATGTAGCCCTTCCTTTGCCATCGGTGGATTTCTATATGGCTATATACATATACCTGTGAGCGTGCGTGTGTTTAAGTACCAAGTCTAATGATCCCTAAGTAAGCACCTAAGTTTTAGCCATTTTGCTTGTATTCTGACACCAGGCTAACTTGGGGAAATATTACTTGTCTCCTCAGCAGAAATTAACACATTTAGTGGTGACATCAAATATTCAGTACAAACAAGACAAGGGAAGAATCTTTACACAAGATAAAGCTGTTGGGGAGATGGCAAAGATAAATACAGTACAAAAGATATTTCTTATTAAACAGCTGGCCCTCATGATTTGTTTCCTGCATTAGTGATGATGCATGGCTCCTATTCACATTAATAGGCAACCATAAAGTATTTTTGTCAGCTGAGTTTTACTCGGAGTTAAATAAAATATTATAGTTTATGACAGATTTAACAACAGGCATCAGCTTTACAGCATCCTGTTGCTCTTCTATAGCAGACTGAACATATGTTTGTTTTTTTTTTTTAAATGCCTCTAACATATTGCATAAGCAATCACATTGTTGTGATAACATGACTTTTTAGCTTGATTACACTACAAGATAAGCCTTTAAGCTTTATGAGAATGCCATAAAAGTCAGCAGTGAGATGGAACACCAAAACAGAAAGGAAATAATATTTTTTTTTCTGAACTTTATTAGAGAATAAATGCATGTTGTTGAGCATAGAATCATAGAATCGTTTTGGTTGGAAGAGGCC